>JANHZU010005554.1:0-20693 GCA_032468055.1 Acrochordus granulatus | reverse complement strand
ATCCATCCATATCTATCTATCTATCTATCTAACTATCTATCTATCTATCTATCCAATGTATATACCACCCATCTCACTATCTAAAGCGATTCTGGGCAGTGTGATGTGCCTACTCTTCAGCTAAGTGAATTGTTTTTTCACACTAAGGCCTTGTCATTCCCTGATTGCCTCGGGATATATTCCAAAAAGTCATTCTCCCAATTGCTAGTGGCATCTTTTCAAAGGACAATGGCTACATGGATATATATTGTGATGATGGATATATATTGTGATGGAGCAATGAAGATCAAACGTGAGAGGACGGTGGGTTTATTGCTGACATTTGTTTGAGAATGTATGTTTTGCAGATGTAAACATTGAACACATTCCTTAGATTTTGGTTTTTTTAGCCTGAAAGATATAAGCATGGGGTTGGACTTGCCAATTTGAAAACAAGGTGATAATCGTAACATATTAGCCTTACAAGGTAGACCAGGCAGGAAAAATGATCAGATAAACTAGTTTTATTTTATTGTAAAACTGCATTAACAGAATCTTGCAAGATGGAAAGAATTCTCCCACCATCTCTTCACTACCCAAAAATGTCTGAGCTTTTTGCTCTGCCCTTTGTTCACCTGTGGGCTATGCTGTCTCTTATCCCATCTCTTTGCTCCTTTTCCAATGTCTTTCCCACACACCATTACATAAAGGAAGTGCCCCTCTGAAGACAGGTCCATAACATCCAAAGAAGAATTGGTTGTATCCAAGAAGATGGAACTGAGTTAACAACCATAACAATTGGTCCAGATGGATCCTTTTGTCCTGGCTACAAAATAGTGGCTTCCATATTTCCCTCTGCAGTTGCTGTACAGACACTCTGTAGGGCATCAGGAACTAATCCAATAACTATCTTCTTTTTTTTTTTTTTGCTAGCTGCTATGGCAATGTAAATAGTAAGACAGCAGCAACTTTTTGCAGTGTCCTCTGTTGAGATTTCTGTTGCCTTATTGGTTTGGCTAGATGAGAGAGGAAAGAGTCAGGCTGTCACTAGAGAAGGAATGTAAAATAACCTGCTAGCAGCAGGAGATGAGGATGGAGGAAACCTGCAGATGTCACTTACTGCAGGGAAAGTGAATTGACCAGCTGCCTGCCAAAGCACATCAGAGAGGGATCATCCGCGGGCAATCTGTCTGATTGAGTGAAATCATTTGGATGTTTCTCCATTGCCAGCTTGTGTCAGTTCTACAGCAGGAAAATAGGGAGGAAGCTATGACTCTACTTCTGTGTGTTCGGTCAACCGGCATTTCTTTCCGACAGATTCCAAAATTCCTAAACCCTCACACTTTCAAAGGAGTTTCTTTTCCCCTCCCCATCCAAAAGAGATGACATACGTCATTAAGGAAATAAAAATGCTAAACTGTGATTTAAATGATATTCATGAAGGCTAAAGCAGCAGCAGCAGCACCACCAGTCAAAAAAAAGAAAGAAAAAGAACCAACCAAAACAACAACAACCTCAGAAGAAAACTGCGACAGTTAAAAGCAAAACATGTTCAAATAAACCACATCAGTGTATGACTAATGGAAAGCAGACGGCTGCTCTTACTTCTCAGATAAATTACTGCAAAGTTTCAAAGCCAACCTCCTTTAGGAAACATATTTCATGGAAAAGAGAACAGCAGAAAACAGTAGAGATAGGTAGGACTTGATGCCGAGTTTCTTTTCAGGAAACCAGCTCTTCTGTTTAATTTCACTCTGTCTTTGTAAATAAGCATGATCTTGGTTTGGAATTTAACAGAAATCCATCAGGAGGAATTGGTGTGATAGGTTTTTTGGGGGGGCCCTCCCCTCCCCTCTCCAATTCACATCGCAGCTAGGCTTTGCGTGCATGTGGGCATGCTCTCAACTGCTCTGCATTCAGAGCATATAGAGTAGAATCCAGCGATTTTCATGTTTTGTAGTATGGTCATGCAATCAAAACAAAATTATGTCTTTCTAGCTTAAAAAAAATTCCCAGGAGGAATATTAGAAAGGAATAGAACAAATCAAGCAAACTCCAGGCTAGATAAAACAATTTGGAACATAGTATGATGCATAGCCTTAATTAGGTTTCAGAAAAGCCAGAATAGAAACACAATTCTGTTCTTATGATCTACCAACAGAGAAGCTATCGCATTTTGCAGAAACGATCCTGTAGCTGCAAAATGTCTGGCCTACCAATTTATTCATTTATTTATTGCAATTATTTCTATTGGGCCTTCCATGATAAGAATCCTTCTTCAATGGTTTTCGAAGCAATCTTGAAAAAATGGGAATACATTTACAATAAACATACTTTAAAAGCAAATAAACCAATGTTGGGTCTTTGCCCCCATGACAGTTGGTAACAATGGCCTAGAGGCATAGGCAATTTTTTTTTCCACCAGAGTCATAAGATTACTTTAAGGAATTACAATCAGGGCTCCATTCCTATCCCCAAAATCTATGGAAATTGAATCTGAAGCACTGTAGAGCTCCATTTGATATACTTTCCCATAAAGAGTGCTTTAACCGTCTCAAGTAAAATGTTCTAGGGAAATCTTTATCACTTTGTTCATCTGCTTTTAGGAAGTGTGGTCTACTTTACAGCCCAAACCATTTTTCCTCTTAAGAGGTTGGGAAAAAATTCTATTCACCATAACGCATTGACTGCTCTGCAATTGTACTCACATCATTTTTCAATCAAGTCCAGAAAACCAGGAAAGTTTGTAGAAGAGAAGCAGATTAATTCATTAATTGATTGATATATCCAGCTTCAAAGTTCCTGAAGTTCCATTAAAACCTGTTTCAGCTTCCTTTCTAGTCATCATTATGCATGTCTGAGATTCCCCTGCGAACTGCCTCACTGCAGACCCAAAACAGATGAAAAATCCAAATTAGCAAATTAACTACACACGGGTGTGCACTTCCTTGGTTTCCAAGAGAACTTTACTGAGTCTTTTTGGCAGCTGCAGCAACAGCCTGACCACAGGGAATGAAGACAAGAAAACTAATGGGAAAATTCTAAGCACTTGAGATACCTTATTGATTTTGGCCTGCCGGAATGCATTCTAGACACAACCAGAGATTGCTAAAATGTCCAGATTAAGAAAGTCAGTGAAAGGGCAAAGCAGGGGGGGGTGCTGGAGGGGGGGGATCATTCTGATTTGCTGCCTTGATAAGCTCAGTATAATCAACAGTTGATGCATAGATTCTCAGCCTTTATCTCTAAACACAATATACAGGGAGGGGAGATTCCCCCCTCCAGGAAGTATGGGTAATGGGGCTTCTGTGATGCAAAATAACCTTGATCTTGCAGTTAAAGCAATGATATTGTCTTTTTTTCCCCCTTGATTAGGTCCTCTGGGTATTATGGCAAACATATCTATTCGCTCTTCTTGATGTGCCTGTATAATTTCCCTTAATGTTAATTGGAACTGCAGAGAGAACAGACCTTGTGTTGGTTTTCCTGGCCTTACGCTACTCCCTGCTGTGGAGAAAGGCTGTGATTATTCACGACCACTGCTTTGAACAGTGTTGCTTAACTCTGAAAGAAGGCTGGTATCTTGACTGGAGGAAAAGAAATGAAACGTATTCACAAGGGAGTTAGAAAAAGGGGACTGGGCCTTAGTTTTATTGCGGAGGGGAAATATAGCTCGCTGTCATATAATAATGCAAGGAAATTTCACTGTATGGAGATGGCAGATCTGGTTAGCTTTTATTTCACTTAAAAATGCAGGTACAAAAGGCAAAGGTAAAAGTTTTCTCCTTCAGTCATGTCCAACTTTAGGGGGTAGTGCTCATCTCCAATATATATATAGCTGAGAAGCCAGCACTTGTCTGAAGATGCTTCCATGGTCGTGTGGACAGCATAACTGTAAACCAAGGTAACAGACACTGTTACCTTTCCCACCAAAGGTGTTACCTATTTAACTACTTGCTTTTTACGTGCTTTTGAATTGCTAGGTTGGCATGATCTGGGACAAATAATGGGAGCTCACCCCATTACATGGTGGGTCTTGGGTCTCAAACTCGAGCTGCCACCTCCCAGATGACCAGACCAGCATCTTAACCACTTGTGCCACCATGCACCCATGATATTAAGTTATTTCATTCAATTTTGCACTCAGCCTGAGCAATCTTAATTTTCTATCCAGTTCTATATTTAATAACAGAAACACACTTGCCTTTGTCAATATTTTTGACTAAGAAGGCATTTCTTTTATAGTGGCATGCTTCTAAGCTTATTTGCCTAAAATAACATCCTGTCTCATGATATCCTACTCTCACGGTTTGCTTGTTTGGCTTCTTAGGAAAACCAGCATATGTTCACATTTACAAAGAGGCAAAGAGTTATTTAAGACAGGCTCTGAAATCTCTGAAAAATATTCTGGATTTCTTCTCAAGTCAGTTGAAATAGGCCAAGTTAATATTTGGCTGCTACTTCATATTTATTGGGATATTTCTTCCAAAGAAAATGAAAGCTTGTCAAAGATAAAAGATATAAAGTGTGTTTGCTGTATCTTATGGTCATCAGTAATGGGCCAAGAAAGTTCAAATGTTTCCAGCATGAAAGGAACAGATTTTTCCAGGAAGTCAATGTGCAAGAAGTAAGATAGAAAAGATTGTAAATAGAACTCAGGAGTTCTCTAATTAAATTAATTATGAGTTATCTTATTAGTAATAATTAATTACCTAATTAAAAAATACAGTAACAGCAGGTGTAAAACCAAAAAAAAAATATATGTCTGGAGATTCATTGAACTGACCACTGATGTCACCATTGACATCTAAATCCTCAACCAACAAATTTTTTGTATTGTCCACATCCTCGGAGAGAATCATTTTAATATGCTGCCACCATGTATTGCAGCACACAGGGCTCTTTATGCTGATTTTAAATCATAAAGAGTAGAATGGGAACATCTCTGTCAATTTTTATTCTTTCCAGCTTAGCCTGACATGGCACGTGCGAAAGTTAATGAGTTCTAAAAATGAGCAGGCTGATTTAATAAAGGAAGTCAGACATTTATTATGTACATTAAGGTGAAGAAAATATCAGAGTTGAAAACAATGGAGGAGAGAAAAAAGAAATGACCATAATTCTTAATTTTGCTTCTAGTCTTCTGGACAATGAATACATGCTCAGGCAGGCACACAGAGATACACGTCAAGCAAAATTGTTTTTAATCCACACTTTCCTGTACTGAACAGCTGAAATTTTTAATAATGACTGTTTTTAAATAATTGTTTCTGTATATTTACTAGACATCACACGCCCTGCTGGGTCATTGTTTCAGAGATATTTCCTTACCTAAACAGAGAAGCAGAATGATCAAAGCAAAATCAGTGACAGCAGGAGCAACTTCCGACTTCCTGCTGGCTTCCCCACTTGTGAGAATTCTGGCAAGAGCATCAGAAATCCCCTTCCCTTCCCTTCCATGTAGAGTTCATGAAGCACCAAGTTTATCTTCTGTCCAGTCTCCCAAAACTCCTTTCAGTCTGTAACAATTCCTACTTTCTTGGGCTATGATGTTTTCTTCCATAATTGAAAGAGTGGTATGAGAGCCACAGTGACTTATTTGAGGATGTGTCTTCTGTACAGACTCCATCAGGTGATGCAATACTTCCTCAAAATTTCCTCTAGGCTCATATGATATTTCCACTAAAGCCTAATCATTTCAAAGGCACAGAGTATGGAGAAATCTGAGTTTGATATGATCTGTGAATTGTACATTACCAATCTTTTACTTAGCACAGCATCCAGTTAAGAAAAGTAATTGCTTGATGGACATAAGTATTTCTACTAACTGCACCCCTGACATCTAGGTGAGCAGAAAGCTTCATTCTGGCTCAGAAATTTGTGTTCCAGTGTTTTGGCTTAGATAATACCTTTCCCACTCTGTGTTTCTTTCATTTTCTCTAGTTACCATTTTAATTTCACTCTATTTTTTTTAACAAAAGTCAATTTTGATTGTTCCCTATGATGGGGCATCACAGCAATGGAAATTACCTTTAAAGCAAGTTTTGACAACAATTGATTGTTGTCTTATCTTTGGCCATTTGTTATCAGCCTAGCTGCCAACTCATTGCAGACAAGTGTTTATCTTGATGAGATAATACTCCATATGCACCATCACAGAAGACTCACAAATTGGAAGACTGTGTAATTTTCCAAAGTGTTACTCCCTCAAGGCAAACAGCATCAAACTAGATAACAAGCAAAAGCAACTTTAGACGGTTAGACCTATTTGTGGGATTATAAAGCAGCCATAACTTTCAACTTATCAGTTGAAACAGAGTTACATGTGTTGGTGAATCAGTTGGGTCTGATTGGTTAGAATACACTTGCACTACTTGGGATTAAGCATGTTTTTGTGGGGGACTGACAACAGTTAATTGTGAAGCACATTTAGCTTAGTATGTCATGCAAGGTCAAGCCAGTTCAATTTAAAGATTAACATTGACATGTCATTCAAACAGTATAACTTTTAATTTCCCATCTTTGGCCTAAAATGGAGGCAAATAAACAGTGGCCAGAAGACATGGTGCCATTAGATCCTCTGTGGAACTGATCTTTGGCTGTTGTGATGGATGGATGGATGGATGGATGGATGGATGGATAAATTTCCCCTGCCAGTCATGGCTGATTCTAGGAGGCAATGCTCATATGTGATTCACAGCTGAGGGAGCCAGCATTGTCTGAAGACGTTTCCGTGATCATGTAGCCGGCATGACTGTACACCAAGGCATTTGGAACGCTGTTACCTTTCCCACCAAATTAGATGGTACCTATTTATCTACTTGCATTTCTACATGCTTTCTAACTGCTAGGTTGACAGGAGTGGAGCAAGCAACGGGAGCTCACCCCATTACACAGCAGCATTGGGTCTCAAACTGCTAAGCTGATGACTTTCCAGCTGACAAGCCCAGTGTCTTAACCGGTCAGCGAGTATAAGATAGATGGATTTAATAGAAAGATTTAATAGAAATGTACATAGACTAGCACAGAACTAGTCAACTTGGTGGATTTCAGATGTTTTGTCCTTCGCCAGTTCTTACCTGTTAGTATTATCTTGATTATTAATATCTGAAATCCAAAACATCTGGAATAGTTGCCAACCTCCAGACTAATGAAATGATATTTTGATTGTAAGCAAAATTCATTAATGCACCTTAGTGTTTTGACATACATTTCTCTATTTTTGTTTGTTTATTGCTACATTTATATCCCTCTGCAATCCTGAACTTAAAAATATAAGAAGATTTTAAAAATATAAACATTTCCAAACCTCAGGGACTGAGGTTGAGGAAAGGCTTTTGACAGGAACATCCAAGGAAAAAATTACAAAAATGCACATTTTCAAGAAAAACTTATATTATTTTTGCTTCTTGTAGACTTATATTGCAGGAAATAAAAGCTCTTATTTGTTTGCTCACTTCTGCCTATTGTAGAGCATTTGCATTTCTATAGTTGGTTTAGCTTCCTCTACACACACACACAGATTTTTTTTCCTTTCTCCAGAAGTTAACATCACATAGTACTGTTGCAACTTCAGCAACTGCAGAATGGTTGCAGTTATTATTTATCTTTCTTCAATAACTCTCAATGTATTCAAGTGCCAGATGATGTGAACTTTTGTATTCCAACATTTTATCTTCTTGTCCACTTCAAAGCCAAGAGTAAAATCTTTTGCATGACATCTCAACAACGTGAGGCTAAAAATTTGCAGAGGCTGAAGGGTAAGCATTTAAGGCATTTCACTTGTTCTTCATTAGACCAAGTGTGAAAATAATTACCTAAAAAGAATGTCCATTAAGTTTTCTAAGGGAATAGGAATTCTCAAATTCTGACTCATGCCAAACTGATTTTATTGAATGCCCCAATACAAATATTATTAATATAGTTCTCAGCCAATTCTTGTAAACAATAATCTGGACTTGGTAGAATAATGAAACAATAGGATATGTGAGCTCAGTAATTTGTGACGGTGTATCATGCTGACTCAATATGCTCAAGCCAGGCAGCTTTAGAAATGATGTTCTTGATCTCCAATGCATTTTTTCTTAAAGTATTGGTAATATATTACTTACTGAATTCAATCTAAATATTGGACACTCTCTTGAAATTGAAAAACGGTTCTGCTACAGAGATGGTAGAAGAACATTCACATTTGTTGACAAAGACTGTAAGACAGCTTCTCAAAGGTATCAGTCCATCTATGAGTAACAATTTATTGATGAAGTATATGCATTTTTGAGTTAGGGAAGGAAAGGATCATAGCCTGGTGTTACACAGCATTCTCTTCATGTTGATGATCCCAAGTTAAATTTCTAGATCCCAAGTTAAACATCTAAGCTAGTCAGTTTAACAGAGCATATACTTGCATATACATCTGTGGGGTTGTGGGTTGCTCTTTTTAGCTCTCTCGTGTAGATCCCCAAAACTTTCCCTGACAATCCTTGCTGTTGCCTCCTCCTATACTCCCAAAGAGAGCCTATTCAGTTGCTATCACCATCTACTCTTTATAGACAATTTATTTCTGCAGTCTTACTCTGGGGAAAGGACAGAATCCATGGAGCAGCTCTGACTATTAAACTCGTTCTTTAATGACACCAGTGAATGAAAACTCTCCAAGTCATATAGCAAACTGTTCCACTGGATATCTCATAAAATCAGAAAGTAAACACCCTCCTCATCTTGGTAAATCTCCTCTGAACTTGATGCAATTTAACTCTCTTTTTTTTAAAATACATGCTGAGAACTGGACACAGTTGTTCTCAATTCTGACTTCATATGCATTTGTTATTGTAATTTCCTCAAATGTGCTTGAAGTATGCAGGAGCATGAAGGGGTATGAACTTCATACTTCATACCCCTTCATACATACAAATAGTACTTATTTCCAATTCTTTAAAGCAGCTGTGTCTTCTTGGGCTTTCAGAATTGTTGTGAATCCAAATAACTGCATTATCATCATCATGTAATTTAAAAGAATAGGAATACAGATCCTGTTCAGCCCTAGAAGAGTAGGATGCAGAGGCTAAGCCGTGGAATGGGTCAATGTGCATATTCTTCTCTTTGCCACAATCTAGCCACCATTTGTCTTCTCTGAAATGGAGGTTTACCTAACAGAGAGATTTTTACTTTTCTCAGAATCTTATAAGGCAGTTCTTGACAATGAGTAAAAACAATGTGAATAGGGATGGTGAGTACATCATGTGGAGCTAGATGTAATGGTATCTGCAGATGAGGGAACAGTCAGATTAAAGGCAGGTGAGCCCAGAGCAGAAATGTTGACGGGGCAAGGCTCCCTACTTTCTTGGGTTGTAAAGGAGATGAGGGATGGAGAAACTGTACTTTCAGATTTTCAAAATTCCATTAACGTTGCTTTACAATAAAGTAGAACTGGTTCATCTGGTGGTATTCCCTGCCTAGCAAGCCTGATGTTAATCTTGCAAGTCAGAAAGTTTATCTCTCTCTCCTCCTGCCTTTCTTTCTTTTACAGTCCAAAATTAGGCTTTAGTTAAAAGCCCACCTTCCTTCCTGCTAGGATCAGCTGCCTATAAACTAACCATTCCCTTGGCTGCATCTCTTTTCCCTGTCTCCCAAGGTCCTTCACACATACCATTACATTAGAAAAGGTATTTTAAAAGGGCAATCAAAATGATTAGAGTCTAGAGCAACTCCTTAATGAGGAAAAGCTACGGCAGTTGCAACTCTTTAACCTAGCAAACGCTTTAACCTAGCAAACTCTCTAACCTATTCTAACAAAGGAAGCAAAGAGGAGTCATGTTAGAAGTGTGTGCATTCATGTGTCTGTGTCTGTGTGGTAAACTCCACTGAATTCCTAATCAATTTGAAGGCAGCTGATCCAAGGCTCTGAATTGATTTACTGATTTGATCAAACTGCCTTTGAAGTGAATTTTTGATTTGAAGCTTATAGAGCTCTAATCCCTACAGCCTTTGAACAGGATGTCCTAGAAATCAAAACAAATGAATAAATAAAACAGAAGTTGATGTGCCATCAGTTCAGATTAGCACTCGACAGTGTTGGAAATTTGAACGTTTTATTTCAGGAAACTGAAACTGATTATCTGAAAAGGTAGATGGTGAGCTTTTGCTCCTGCCGCCCATCTGTTTTCCAAAACAAGTAAATATTTAGCTAGGACTCGATGCCAAAGTGGAAATGAAGCAGAAGTGTCTCCCCAGACCATTCCAAAGACCCAAGTGACTTATTCTGCTGGCTGATCTTGTGGTGCAGTTGTAGCCAAACAGTGAGATATGCCTGCTATTACCTTGTCCTCCAGAGAGCTATTTAGTGTGATTCTAAAAAAATAATAATAATCACATCTTCCTCCTTTGTTGTCTCCACTACCAAATACCCCAGCACCTCCTCCTGCCAGCTCTGTCCAGCTATCAGGAGATTCAGAAGCAGATGACACTGTAATCCTATTTTTTTTTCTCAGAAAGAAATGCCCCCATCCTCAACCCTAATTAGCCACTTGTGTTGCTGCTTTGTAAAAGATGTATCTGTTATTTGCATGCCTCAATGAATTCCTGTCATCCATTGAAGAAAAAGTCATCAGCATTTCTCTCTGGGTTTCTGTCTCTGCTCCTTTTAATTGCTAAGCATATACAATTGCTCATGTATAGCAGGCTGGATAAAAAAGATATTCTCTTTTTTATGTCATTCACGGATGTCTTTTGAAGCTGCTGAAGGATATTTTATGAACTTTCTGTCTCCATTGGCCATGCTGACAGTGACAGCCATGGACTTGACAAAGGTGGGAGATTTGGGCAAAATCCAATTCCTCCTTGCATAACCATTGCCTTTGCTTAGATATGCATCTATGGAACATTGCCCTATCATCAGACAATCCATCAGGCCCATATTATCAATTAGGTTTTTATTTTATTTATTACATTTATAAGCTGCCCTACCCACCAATAAGATAAAAAGATTGCTAGCACCTCCATTTTCCAAGAAACTCTTTTATTTAATTTGTCATTGGAGGGGTAAACATCTTCCTTGTTATGTGATTAAGAAAAATGTACCAATGTCCTGTTTTCATTGGACACCAATCTCAGTTTATAGTCATCCTGGTCTTAGTTCAAGGAGTATAATATGGGGTCAATGCAGACATCTTGGTTGGTGAAGAAGTTTTAAAATGGGAAGAAGTTCCTCCATGATCTAGTAACTCTTATCAAGTTTCAAATTGTCTTGAGAAAGAGGTTGCAAAATGGAGCTTTTCTCCAGAGGAAGACAATTTGAAGAAAGCAAGATGTCAGAGCTGAGCATGGGATTAAATTTTATATTGTATTATTTTGTATTATACAATGTATTATACAATTTATAATTATACTATTATTAGTAGTAGTAGCAGCAGTAACTACAAGCTACTACTATTAATAATAAAGGTGATAGCATTCCATGGGTGTTTAGTCCTGCTGGCCACATGACCACGGAAGTATCTTCAGACCACACTGGCTCCCTTGGAAAGATGAGCACCACCCCCTAGGGTCAAATACAACTGGCAGGAGTAACTTTTACCTTTTTCCTTTATCTTAGTTGTAGCAGTAGTATTAAGTATAGATTTAATTAAAATCCATTTTTTGTGGTGGAGGAAAATATTGAAACTCAGTCTCTGGGATTTCATTTCCATCTTGTTGGACAATCTGACTGAGAGGTTCAGAAAAGGTGAATCCTATCAAATACTTGTATAATAAATCTTTTGTTCTTCGGGAATAAAGCTGTAGCCAACAGAGATGAAAATGTCAGTTCTGATACAGTCTTCCTTTCAACTACAGACATCTGTAACATTTTGCAGATGGATGACTCAGATTATTTCTGGCCCATGGTTTCTGAGATATCCTTTTATACCTGCATGCACAAAAGCACATGCATGCACATTGACATAAAACTTGAGTTTCCAATGCAGTGTCTGACATATTCCTTGATATCCATAAAGCTTGCTTCTCTATCCATTTTTTAAAAGATTTTTTTCTTAATCAGGAGGAGAGGAAGAAGAAGAAATGCTATGAATCAAAGCACCAGATTCAAGCATAATCCAGAGGAGTTTCAAAATTCACCTGGGCTGATTGCGAGTTGGTATTAGACAGCAGATAGATTTCCTAGTTGTGAACTAAAATGTGGAGATATAATTTGGGGGAATGGAATCACATCCTGATGGTCAATGAATGATATAGTAGAAGGCCAAAGTGGGCCACATTCGGAGAAGGAACGATTCCATGCCCTGATTTCAGAATAGGACAAGTAAGTGGACTCCCAGACCGAATATCATCCAAAGAAATATCTTGACTGGTTTGGAAAATACCAAACTTTAATTTTTGCTTTGTGAGCATCTATGTCCAAATAAGCACAGCATACTTAAGAGATGGTGAAAAAGTGGAGAAGGGGAATGTGTTGGCCACTGTGCCTGAGGATATTCAAACCAATTGAACAATATATTTATTACTGAAACAAAGAAATGCAGCAAATGGAGAGGAAACAAAAGGTAAAATATACATGTGCTTTTGATTAGTTTGGGCACATTGATCTGAGATGTGAAACTTTTCCTCCTGTGTTCCCTATCTATCTCAGATCCTAAGTGACAGCATTAGGATCCCTCTTCTTTTTCTGAAAGCTTGAGAAAGAGACAGTCTTTCAGCATCAACAGGAGAGTTAAGAAAAGCTGAGGAGGGATGTATTAAAGTGTGTATTCCTCTCACAATTACCATCTTGGAAACCAGTGGCAGAAGTGATGAGCCCAGATATGCATTGTCTTCCCCTTCCTCCTTATCTGATTATGCACACTCCCATTTCTTAAACTGAGATGCCTCCCAGACAATGAGAGCAAAACCAAAAGTGTGAAAGTGTGCATTCATTTTAGTGAGTTCAGCAGAAGTCTGCAGGTGAGAAATTTGGAGAAGTGTTCCAAAACCTGTGTGACTTCAATAAAGAAGTCATAGCAACCTGCCCACCCTTGTAGGAAGGTGTGAGGTTTTCTCAAAAGATTTATGTCATCACATTGCCAGGTGTGAAAATATAATGGTCAAGGCTTTGTATTCATAAACACTTTTCAAAGCGGTTGGTGTGAAAGGTAGTCTGCAGAATAGAATGCCTTAAATCTGGCACCTAATAAAGTTTCCTTGTGGAGCCGTTGCCTATAATATGCACCCTTCCTGCTCCTCCTCCAGCATTTTTAGCATATGCAGGATTGTATACATTTTGTAGTTGTGATTTGTATTGCTTAGTCAGGATAAACAGAAAAGATTACGGGGAGTTTGTTGTGAAGCAGAAATTCACTCCTGCAACTCTTCTGAATAAAAGGATGTGAAGGACTAGTAGGCTGAGTAACCTGAAAGATTTTAGGCTAAGAAGACTGCCCAAAGGACTAAGCCAATCCAGCAAAAAGGACAGCATAACACAGTGTGGGGAAAAGGAAGCTATGCACGCCCATCTCAAGATGTTATAAAGCCCATAGCTTGAGTAACCCCCAGAACAATATAAAGTAATAGTGTACAGGTAATCCTCAACTTCCAATCACAATTGGGACCAACTTCCATTTTTAAGCAAGGCAGTTGTTAAGCGAGTCACAGCGAATTTTATTACATTTTTGCCACAGTTATTAAGTGAATCACTGACACTGTTAAGTGAATCATGCAGTTATTAAAAGAATCCTGCTTCCTCCATTGACTTTGCTTGTCAGAAGATAGCTGGGAAAACTGCAAATGGCAATTGCATGATACTGGATGCTGCAACCATTGTAAGTCGATGCTGATTGCCAAGCCTGAATTTTGATCATGTGATCCTGGGAATCTTGTAAGTGTGAGGCTACTGTATGTTGTATTTTTCTGGGTATTATGTATAATAACCTCAATGATCTTAGGAACTGGGAACTGTTGATGGAATCTCTGAAAGATTCAGACTAAAATCTAGACAAAAGGATTTTACCTTGGTCTTTAAAGATTTACATATCCCACTAATTTTCCTAAAATTAATTTAAAGAATGCTATAATTGTTTCAGCCTCCTCCCTTCAACCTGCCATTAGAATTAGTGCTAATTACCCAAAGCTGATATTACTCTACATATTTACTTCATGTAAGTCCAAACACGGTGTGAACCCTAATGACTTTTGCCGATTAACAATTGATAGCTAAGTAATTGATTGGAGAGTTCATGCTGCGAGTCTCTCCCATGTGCTATGAAATATGTAAATCACACTACCAGTAAATGTCAATGCAAATCAACTGCACAAAGTTTGCTGGTTTTACTAGAAACATAATATTATTTAATACAAGCCAAATGTTTGTGAGTCAAGATGTTTTGCTGCCTGAGACAATGGACAAGACAGAAATTCTTCTCAGGGCTGACGAGACTAACATCGAACTAGCATCTTCCAGCTGGTAGCTTCAGAAATGTAAGTTCACCATATGATTTACATGTCACTGCCACTCCCTGATTTTGATGTCTGAGGTGGTAATACTCTATTCTTGAACTAATGATGGACAGCACTATCACTCTCAAATTTTATAGGAAAAAGAGAAGTCCATCAACACCATTTTAACACTGAGAGGCTTCTGATTACTTACATCTTCAGTGTAGTGCATTGTATACCCAAACCAGCAGTCTTTGAGAAAATACATACTTTCCTTCTTTCTTTCCTTTGTCAATTCTATTTTCTCCTTCCTTCCTTCCTTCCTTCCTTCCTTCCTTCCTTGCATAAACTAAACTTAAAATATACAATTTTCAAAAAAGTGTTGTTTGGGTTTAAGGGAACTCTAATAGATAGTTTTTCAACCTTGATATCAAAACATCCTTCAATAGTCCAGTGACATAGAGAGATCTCTGCAGATGCCTGCAGTTTGTGCCATAAATATATTCCACTGGCAGATTTGTTTCTTCATTAAAAATGTATGTGAGTTGCATTCCCCATCTTCTTTTTTTCCTACCCCACGTATACTTGATATTGATGTAAGTTACAAATGTTGCTAGTTCAGTAACATCATATGTATTTAAAAATTCTTCTTCCTAAAGTTTTCTCATTTGGAAACAAAGAACTACAGAATGTTCAAAAACTTGGTACATATAGGCAGTGGTGACTGAGAATGGAGGAGGCAGAGTGATGTCTATGTTGCTGCCACTGTGAATGACAAAGTTGTGGTTCCTGAGTTGCCTCTGAGTGTGGGAATCCCAGTCATCAAGGCCAATGGTAGGGAACAGAGAATTGTAGCTCAGCACTACCAGGACAAGCATATTTTTCTATACAAACTCCATGCTTACATCTTCCAAAGTTGTTCAGAATGGTTCAGATCCATCCATCACATCTAGGAAAGGAAATCAAATTGTATAAATAAAAATTCCAGGAGTACAAAATCTGTGGATGTATTTGCACAACTGACCTGCTCAGTCAGGATGCTGTCAAATACAATTTATGGCAGCACATAACCAGAGAATCCATAGATAAGCTCCAAGTAGCCATCTATGTCTTTCTCCCAGAACAGAATGAGATACAGAGTTAAATTTGGTGTCTTGAACTTAAGTCTTCTTCACATAGTCACCCTGCAGAACTACACATTTTTGCCAGCATTTCTTGACCTTCCACAACCCATCATTATAGAAGTTATTGATTGCCTTAATAACCACTGCTCCACTATCAGAATGACATCATCTGTGTTGTCAAATCACTCATCTTGCAGTGGCTTCTTCATTTCAGGGAGGAGAAAGAAGTCACTGGATGTAAGATCAGAAAAATAGGGACAACATTTCATAGTCGTACCTGTCAGCTACCACAGTGGATGCTTGGATGGAATGAGCACGTACATTGTCGGCTAGGACACAGATGCCTTTGCTGATTGTGCACAAAGTTCCCCCCCCCACTGGATAAACTACATTTCTGCAGAAGGATGTAGTAGTCGGTGCTGATGATGGTCTGACCCTTCAAAAGTTAATTGGGTAAAATTATCCCATGGCAATCCCAAAAAATAGACAGCATGACCTTCCCTGCAGATATCTGCACTTTCACCTTTTTGAAAGAGGGGAGGAGGAGTGTTTCCACTCCTTGCTCATCTCTTTGGTCTCCAGATTGACAGTTAGACCCAGCTTTCATCCATAGTTACGAGACGTGCAAAGAAATCCTCTTCATTCTGCGTCAACAGAGTCAACATCTGCTTTGAAAGCTGACATCAAGTTTGCTTGTGAAATGGAGTCAGCAAGTAGGGAATCCATTGTGCTGACACTTTAGTTGCTCATGGGTAATTTTCCACACATTTCCATTACTAAGGCCAACTTCATTCATGATCACTTCAATGGTTACTTGTCTGTCTTCGAGGGCAGGAGCCTCCACTTTCTTCACCATGTCAAGGTCATCCATGATTGAGGGTTTCCTGGATCAAGGCTCATCTGTGAGGGTTGTGTCCAGTTTGAAAGTTCCTTTTCCTGTGTCATATGATGGACTTTCATCAGCATTAACAGCTATCATTTCATCGTGGATTTGGTGGGCACTGCTATTCTTCAAATGGAGGAATTTGATAACACTGGGGGCTTCAGTTTTATTCATCATGCATGTTACTGACATCTACTGGCTCCTGAAACTAAACAAGTTGACAAAATTACATAGCTGTAATTTACTATATCGTGCACATAAGGATTCGTGGTTATGCTAATGAAATTACATCCAGATACCTCAATAGCTTCATGGTGATAATTAAAACTTTACGATATCCACTTGTATTTATTTCTCATTTTTATAATATTCCTGCTTCAGTTCTTATCTCTGCATTTGCTCTTTGAGCTGCAAATGCACTGAGCTTCATTTGACCAAATGAAAATATACATTTAACTGTCCTTTGTTACTGAAAGTCTGCTGATGTTCTGTTACTATTCAAATGGATATTTTGTACACATGCAAAACATCCAATGGGATATAAAATATGCCATATTTTGGGATAAAGATGGAATATTTTGGACAAAAAAAATGTCCAAAAAATGTTGATTTCAGAATGATCCCATGGAAATGTGTTTGGAAAAAAATGACCGACATGTTGATCCTTTTTCTGCATGTATTCAGACAATACCCAAAGCTGTCTTTAGAAATGCCTCATCTGGAATGTTGTGATTTTGAAAACTCATTTAGTTTGGTCTAACAGCAGAAACCTGACACTGGGAACACAGCAAAGCAAAACAAGATTTTCACCAAGTTCAAATGTATTAGTGCTAGCCATTATTTTTCTATTGCGTATAAATGCAAAGCCCTGATTAAATGAGACAGTGTGAATTTAACTCTACTCACAGATAAGCAGAGGAGTTTTCTCCTCATTAAATAACATGGCTTTTGTTGTTGTTGCTCATATTGTTGTTTATAATATGAAGACCGATTAAAATAATGGACCAATTAGATCGGATACTTGTTTTTATAGTTGTATTAATAAAGACCTGACTGTTGGAATGAGTCCAATTTCAAACCCACATAATTTCCAGGATAATCTTTCTTTGGATTAGTCAAAATAACCTGAAAAATGACTGCAGGGATAAATCACAGTAGTAGAAGAGTGGAATGGATTATCAATAGGACTTACAAATTAACAAGTAAAGTATGGAATAGTTTTACAAAATACTTCTTCCTTGGATTTGCGGACTTCTTTCATCTCCCATGGATATTAATATTCATTATATACCTGGTGAGGTATCTGCTGATCCCAGAGTCCATTGTGACTCTTGACCAAACATAGTGTGGCCTTCACCGGAGAAAGATATTTTGTGCTTCAAAAAAATTTATTTCTTTTGCAAATTTCCTAAGTTTTGAAGACACCAGGACACCATGTATTTCTGAGGCCAGAGACAATAACATATGACATTTGAGTGGTTTCTTCATTTCAAGGAGCTTATTTCTACGATATCATCATAAATAAACCTAAGTACCTTTATGAGGCAGAAAATTGGAAAGCAGATCTTCAAAAAGGTTAAATACAATATAGTGTGTCCATCCGTTAAATACTTTCAACTATAATGAGCAAAACCTATTCATTTATTGCCAATTGGTACAATAATGCCAGTGAATCAGCAAATACTGTTTTCAAGCTCATTGGGAAATAGCTATGAAATTAGGAACAGAACCATTTGCCACAATATTCTCAGAAAGGAATTTCAAACCAAAATTGGCTTCAATTAAAACTGTGCCCGAATCTTTGAAAGGAGGCCAGTGGGTGGGGAGGGGATGAATGGTAAGACATAGACAAAGGAAAAAGTTCACACCTGCACTTTCATGGGGCTAAGGCTGATAAAATTGGACAAATAAACACCGGAGGGTAGACAAGAACAGGCAATGCAAACATTTGAAGGAAAGAACTATGAACGAAAACCCCTTCAGATGTCTGCAATAAACCAGATTTGTGCATTTGAATAACCTTCCAAATTCTTCAGTTTTTTTTAATGTGATGATAATGCCTATGTAGATCAAAGTGAGCCTTTGATTCGGTGCATCTCCTGATTTCATCTTTTATAGTTGAATTTGTAAAACAGTACGTTTCATTTTTACTTTCTCCTCTTGACCTTCTTTTCATGCCTTTAGCAAATACACTGGTTTGACTCCCGTATGAAATGTGATGGTAATGAACCCTATTACTCATACCCTCTTATTCTACTCATGATTGCAAAATGGTTATAGCAATTCTTTGCTATAGGTATTTCATGGCAAACACTCCTAGTTAGGTACTTCAGGATGAATATATAGGAAGAAACAGGAAAGTAAGAGATATTTTAGTAATTTATGAAATTTCATGTACATTTTAGGCTCACTTCTCTTACCAGGGAATAAGCCCTGTTGAAGTCATGAGGGTTTATTTCTTATTTCTACTGGAACCCATCACGCAATTTTTGCATTGCAGTGTCAGTACCAATTCGTACATTGTGAAATGTATCAGTTCCAAAGGAATAATTTTATTTTTGCCTGAAGAGTAAACTCATTAGAATATTCAGTGCAAAGAAAATAAGTTGAAAAGTGATCTTGGCAACTTGAAATACTAAACTTCTTTAACTTCCTGTGGCCAAATTATTGTTGGCTTGATTTCTAAAAGGCTGAGGTGGAAATTAATGAGTTTAGTAAGAGTACAGTATAAATTAATCAGTACAGTCCAAAGCAACTACTATAACCATGTTTGCATTGGTGACTGTAAAAAATAAATAAGCTTTATCTTTCCTGATTCAGAGCACTAAATTAGGAGTTTGCATGCACTTATCAGCAGTCATTTCTAATTTGTTTTGGCAAACAGAGAAGTTTGCTGCAACTTCACATGAATCACTAACAACATTATTTTAATCAAATGAAAAATATTAATTTAATTGAAGGGAGCTTTTGGGATATTTTCTCTTCACCCAATCAAATATACAGACGAGAGGACAAGTAGATAGAACTGGTGCTTTCTATTGCATTTCAATATATACTTCAATGGGATTTCATTTATCTTGCAAGTCAAACATTTCACTTTCCATCTGTGGTATCTCCAGATCCACATTCAGGTAGAAGAAGCAGAGAACTCTGTATTCAGCCCTGGTTAGAAAAGGTTAGATTTTGTTCAACTTGACATCCCCCATTGTGGCTGAGAATTTAGGTGGTTGCAATGTTAAAAAGGTAAATATTTCCCCTGCCAGTTGTGGCCAAGTTTAAGGGGCAGTGCTTATCTCCACTTCATAGCCAACAGAGCCAGCATTTCTCTGAAGATGCTTCCATGGTCATATGGCTGGAATGACTAAACACCAAGGCACATGAAATGCTGTTACCTTTCCCACCAAAAGTGGTACCTATTTATCTACTTGCATTTTTGCATGCTTTTGAACTATGTTGGCAGGAGCTGGGGCAAGTAATAGGAGCTCACCTGTTACTGCTGAGCTGCCAAGCTTCCAGATGCCAAGCACAGCTTCTTAACCGCTCATCTATCATGCCCCAGTTGCAGTGTTAGAGAACTCTAAAATGGAGAATTGATTAAAGATACAAAATACTTAATAAATAAAGATTTCTTCCTCGACTGCTCTATTTCTATCACAGATTCCTCATTACTATTTCTAGGTACTGTACAAGCCACAGAAGGACAAGAACATCTAAAGAAACCACCCTGAGGCCATTACTTTAAGGCACTTCCCATTTCTTCCAGTTCAGGAAGTCTATTGAACTTAAAGGCATTCTGGTGGTTCCAAATAAAGTTCTTAATTTTTACAATAATCCAGATGTTGATTAGTTGAAGAGAAATCCTAAATCAGATGATATAGGGGCTTTCTATTTTTGGACTTACTCAGGAGGATGAAATTTGAATTGTGATTTAAATTATATTTCAGCTCATACTGTTCTGAGAAGTGGTTAAGTGACAGGAAAGCTATGAAATCCTTCACAATTTTCCATTTTCTGCTTGTTTGCTACTCCTATCCTCTTTATGCTCTGAAATGCAGATTAATGTGTAGTACATTGAAAGCTCCCAAAGGGGAGGGACCCACAATCATCACATATGATTAAGGAAAGATTGTTTTTCCCACAAGGAGGCATATACACACTTTGATGAAAATTTCACATGAAAATATGCAATTATGGATGCAATCACATTCCCCCCAGTGAGGCACCACCTTGCTGTGGTTGGGGGGCTTGTGTGCTCTGAAGAAGATGAGAGCTCTGCCCGAGGTTCAACCATACTGGACAGGTCTCAT
>JANHZU010005553.1:0-14885 GCA_032468055.1 Acrochordus granulatus | reverse complement strand
AAACTGTCCCTGTATCTGGTTGTTTTGGTATGCAATAGAGAAGAGGTTCAAACAAATTATATCCAGGGTGAGAGGGATCTGCAGATATCTTCTCCATCCTTCTCTATAATTTGATTAAACTAAGAAGATTTAGGGGAAATTCCTTAGTGTTAAGGATGTTAATGCAATAAAATGTTGCATTGAATTATATACTCAAACTGTTGAATTATATACTCAAACTCAGACTCTGACTGTGTTGAAGAATTATAGTAGTACTGGGTATGGGAAATGGCCAAAAGAATTATATTGAGAAATTGACAAGTGGTATTACGCTAGACATTAAGGATAATTTTTGGAAATGTATAAAATGCTATTTTTACTGTTCATCAAAGGATGAAACAATATATTCTTCTTTGGCATAGATTTTATGGTATTTTACAATAATAGAGTAGTATTATTAGATTACTTTTTCTTTTTTAACATTTTATATTTTGGATATCATATATTATAATATAAGAGTAAATCAATGACTGCAAGTTCAATGTATACATTAGATCTTTATTTTCAACCCTAATCCTTCAGTACTGTAATTTGGTAAATATTGTTAGAGTCTTCAAGAGTTTGGGGAGGGATTTTTTTAATTTTATTTTTTTTTCTTTCAATTTTTTAAAAAAAATCTTATTTCTTGAACATTTTGATTTTGTTATTGTTGCACATTTTGGTACTGTTTCTATTTTGTAATCTTCTAAAAATAAAGAATAAGGTTTGAAAATAATTCTATCTTCCTTGCCTTAACATGTTGATCAAATACCATCTTGAAATCCAGCATGAAGAAAGGCTTTCCTAAGAGGTGTAGTCTTGAGCAATACAAGACTGTTCTGTCTCTTTATTCCAGATTAACTTGCCATCTTCTATCCATAACAAACTTATTAATTTGACCAACATATTTTATGTTTATGATACGTAAAAACTGTAATTATGCTGTGGGAGTAGAAGAATACTTTTAGTGTTCCCACATATAAAGGGAAAGATAACAAGAACAAATGCAAAACCAATAATGTGATTACTTTGTTAATTGTGACCAGGTCAGTACAGTACTTGGCAAAATTCTGACTGAAAAGGATATGAGAGATAGCAAGAAGTTAAAGAACACGGATGTGTGCAAAAAAGAGGTTTACTCTTCAGCTGGACATTCAGAAGCATTTGGAAGAATGAATAATAAAAGAAAAAACAATCAAGACTGAGAGTTTAATCTTCATTCCTTTACTGATTTAGAAAAAGTTTGTGATGAATAGGCCGGAATAATGGAATGTTTTACATGAATATGAAGTTGAAGGTAGGTTGCTGAATAGTATAAATAAATAGGGCTTATTTTATTTTTATTTTGAGTATTTTTAATATATTGTTTTTATTGTTGTTAGCTGCCGAGAGTCTTTGGATTTCGGTGGCATATTAATTTCATAAATAAATATATAAATGTGAGCAGGACGTTAAAAAGACATGCATGAGAATAACTGGCATGCTAGCAAATGGTTCAACATGGAACAATATGTAAAAGAAAGTAATGGGCTGTCCCTTTGATTGCATTTATATTTATTTATATTTATGCATACATATGTAATAAATACTTATCATAACATTAGAGGTATGTTGGTTGGGAATGTGAATATGTGCTGTATGTACTTCTATATGCAGATGCTGCAATTTTGTTAGATGAAAACCCAGATGATTTGCACCAAGTTGTAGCTAAATTATATCATGCAACAAGAAACTTGGATCTGAAAATTAATACATCAATGAAGATATTTGTCTCTGACAACTGGAATGTTGATTGCCTAGAGCAAGTAGACAAATATGGATAGTAAATATATTAAAAATGGGAGGATGGACAGAGAAATAAGGTGGCAATCTGGGTGCAATATCTGTCACATTACAGATCACATGGTTTTATTTGACTGACATGATTGGCTTCCTTCTTCACCACTACCTAGGTGCAGGTAAGAAAATATTATGTATGTTGTAGTCTGCTGCAAGGAATGAACTTTTGTGAAAGGAAGTGGAAATAGTTGTAGGTTTTTGCCCACTTTATTACAGTATATGAAAGTGAGTAAGGTATGCCTCTTTTGAAGAAGCAAGATGGGGGAATGCAGGAAATCTCTTACTCCATATTTTTTAAAAATTACAAAAGGATGTTCTTACTTTCCACCGGCTTGTCTCAGACACCAGATATGCCACTTACCCAAAAATTAGTGTACCTTTGCTGCTTCTTATCATAAGTGTTGTGGGGTGCTAGAAGAAATGGCACTGCTGATTAGCAAACATGGCCTCTCCTGGGAAGCACTCCCCATTCATGGCTTCAGTTGGGCAGCATACATTGGCAAGGCTTGGCCTTTTCTGGGTAGAATTTGGCTGTGTCAGAGTCCTGGCTTGCTTGCAATAATTGTATTTAGTTAGCAGAGGCTGCAGAAGCAGGTGGCAGTGAGATAGAATACCACAGGGACAAGATAAGCTGCAGAAAAAAATGGCATTGGTAGCTTTGCCATCACTCTGTTTCTAAAAGCAGTAAACATTTGGGTCAATGTCTGTCTTAGTTTGACAGGCATTTATTCATTCTAGAGAGATTTAAACTTGCTCCGATTACAGAGAATTTAAAAGTAAAGATTGAACTAAGTGCATGTACCGAATTGGTCAGCTTAGAGTACATACTCACGAGTGCTAAGAAATGAGTTGAATTCCTAGTTAATTGGACAAGATCAGCAAAAAAGTGTTGTTCCATTTTTGTTGCATAAGAACAAAGCTAAGGCATGTTAAAGAAGGTGAGTTGAGAACATGAACCAAGCCCAAGGCAATATTGGCTTTACCATTCCAAAACAGCTTCAACAAGTAGAAGATTTAATAAGATGATGAAAATTAGGAATGTGCAAAACCAAGTCAAGGAACATTCCATTCTTCCTCTAGTAAAAAGTATCCCTTTCAGTACTATTCAATCATGGCCAACCCTAGGGCGCAATGCTCATCTCTGATTCACAGCCAGGGGAACCAGTGCTTGTCTGAAGACACTTCCGTGATTATGTGGCTAGCATGATTATACACCAAGATGCATGGAATGCTGTTACCTTCCCACCAATTTAAGCAGTACCTATTTATCTACTTTCATTTTTATATACTTTCAAACTGCTAGGTTGGCAGAAGCTGGATCAAGTAACAGGAGCTCACCCTTTATGCTGCTCCTTGGTCTCAAACTCAGGCTGCTGACCTTCCAGCTGACAAGCCCCGCATCTGAATCACACTAAACTTCTCCTAGTCTATCACATGGTTCTCTAGAATATTATGTTTTGAAATCCTCTTATAAAATTCATTGGCTATTCATGCCTGTGTCAGACCATCATACTTAGTCACCCATATCTGGTATCTGGCATTCAGATATGGAAGTGGAAAGATATAATTTTCCCTTTTTCTCCTCCTTCTCTAGATTGCGGTGCTAAGGCCATCAGAATGCAATCTTTCCACATTATTGCAAAGCACTCTTTTGTGAAGATACTAAGTCTTGTTTCTGTTATCATTTTGGGCTTAGATCAGAATAGAAATTGTAATACAGACAATACATGCACAACAGCATTACTAAAGTTAATTAAGTGGCAATTCCCATAACCTAGATCAGTGTTCTTCAAGTTGGTCCTAGGATCCCTGGAGCCCCCCGCGACTCTCTCAGGGCTCCTCAATATTGGAATTATTTGCTGATATATTATTATTATGATATCATACAATAGTAAAATCCCATCAAGCAATTCTGAGAACAGTAATAGCAAGTGCATCCCTTTTAATTCTGAATATAGTAAATATTGATAAATATAACCCAAATAAACAAAAGTTCTTTTGGGGTCCTCCACATTTCTAAAGTGGGAAGGGGACCTGAGAGAAAAATGTTTAAGAAACACTGTCCTAGATGATATAATCAGCTATCAGATCTATGGAGGCTACTTGCTGCTATCTGTTCACCATGCTTCAAAAAATTTGGCTAAAGGGATAATTTTAAACACATTTTTTAAAAAAAAAATCCCTACAACAAACATTGAAATAGCAATGGGAAATCAACAAGAATGTCTTATCGGGAATACACAGTTCAAATCTGGCACATTGTTTTATGGTAGTAAATGGTGATCCTCTTAACATTTATATTAAAAAACAGAATATTATATCTCAGCAACAAAACCTAAAATGATATTGCTAGTACTCTAAATTCTACATTGTAAAAACTTATAACTAGAAAACAAAGTATTCTCCATCAAGAGGATAAAACACTAATCAAAAGCTCAGCAACTAGCCAGCTTAGGCCAATAAAGAAGTCTTTGCCATTTAAGTGTATTCTCTAAAATCAGTATCAGCAAGATAGAAGAGAATGAAGAGCATAAGACACCTTAAAGTTTGATAAAGCAGCCAAAAAGCCAGCAGAGAATTCTGTTTTTTCATTTCCATCCTGAAAGCATGATAGCTTTCTTATTTACACACTGAATAGCTTTAATAATACTTTTATTACCCAAGTACTATTGTATTCACCTACTTTCATTTGTTGGTTATATTCTGCAGAAGAGGCTGCCTACCTACAAACTCAAGACTTAACTGCAACTGAGCCACCCACATGGACACCACCAAGCAAAGACCTTTCTTTTTAAAAAGCAAAAATAATTTGGCAAGCTAGATGGCAGACATACAAAACTACAAGCAGTCTTCTCTCTGGCCACATGCTTACTTGCTGCTTTCCTTTCAACTCTCTATCACTCCATCCAGTTTAAACTGACAGCAGCAGGGGCAGTCATGTCCTAAAGGCTGTACTGGCTAGGTTATAAAAAGTCTGGGAAATAAACCCCAAGCTACAAAACAATGGCCAATCACAGCTTAAGAACAGCTGGAACACTCACATTGATCTCACTCAAAATAGTCAAGATTTCTTCCAACATCAAAAGAAACTCGGAACACTGTTGTTTCAAGCTCAAAAAGTTTTTCAGTTTTGAGATTTACATGGTCAGAACAATTACAACAAATGCTTGGCTAAGATGGAGAGTCCTCAATCAAAGAATGCTCCCTTGGTTTTCCAGATAATTTTGGAGGAGTAAAATACTTAAAAATTTTAATAAATCATTTTTCCCATTTCTGGGAGAAAAATATAAGGGAAAAATGGGAGAAAATGTTGCCCCTTCTCCTTATTTTTCAATTTCCCATTTGAATAAAATATTGTAATATGTTCACTATGGAGCCTTCCGCAACTGGATGTGCTCTAAATAGGTTGGTCGGCCCACAACTTTAAAGATTTCCCAGCCAGCATTATTAAGGATGGACTTCCAGAGCATATACATGAGAAATAAATATCTGATTCTGTATGACCTTGACCGGCTTTCTCCAAACTGATGGCTTCCTTGATACATATGATTTATATAATCCCTACTAACAGGCCATGCTTATGGAAGATTGTAGGGGTTGACATCCAACACATTTGAGGACACAGGTTGTTCTAAACAATCTCTCTCTTTGTTAAACACACACACCAGCCGCCAGTATGATCCATATTCTTCTCGAATTGCCTTCTTTCTCTTGCCTCATATACAAGAATCATCTTCACTGGCATCGTTTCAGTCCCAATAAGCTCTTCTTTAAGGATTTTTGGATGAACAAGAGCTCCCGAATTTAGCAATTAGAGGGTTAAGATTCTTCCTGGTCTTGCTGCATTAACTGGAAAGGAATGAAGTGTCAGGCATGTTCTCGCCCCAGCAGGCTGTTGGAAAACGAGTCTTCCCTCACCACACACGCACACCTCCCACTGCTGCAGCCAAATTATTTTCAATCCTCCAGAGAGCTAGAATGGCAGACAAATCTGCAGTGTGAATCTGATTCATGGCACTCAGACCTACATTACACCTTCAGCGTTTTGAGGAGGTCTGTGGTCTACAGCCTACCCGCCGGCACCCCGCCTGCCATTCTGTCTTCCAAGACGCACAGGAGCTTAACCTTACATTTCAGACAAGCAGCCACCCTCAACATGCTAATTAGTGCACAGCATAGGAGTAAATGGGTATAACTGGTGGTAATTTCTGGGCTGAAGAGGTAATTATTTGTCTTCAAAACCACCCCTGAAAGGTGAAATGGGGAACTAAATTCAAAGATTTCCTTGTTGTCACTAAGCAAGACTGAAAAGTGGTTTGAAATTCCCTTTTTTTATTTATAGTGCATGGTATCCATGGAAACCTGCTGAGGAGGTCATGGTAGCTAGGCGTCCGTCTCACCCTGCTTGGGGAATGATGGTTTCACGGTGGCAGCCAGCCATGGAAGAAAGGGGACGTGCAGTTCCTTTCAAACACTTCCCATAACCATGAACCTCTAATTTTTGACCATAAATCTCCTATGAAATCTTAATATTAAGCAAATTTGTTTCTCGGGTTTCAGAGAGTGAAGCACTGTAATCTTGGGAAGTCTAAGTTTGCCGGTATGTCTGCTCTTTGCACATGTTTAACAGTTTCCATCACATTTGTTAGCAGTTACCTGCCTTTCTTTTAGGTCAGAAAGACTTAAATTGTCATCTGTAAGCCACCAATGTCCCTTAGCTTCTTCAAATGCTTTGCTGAAATATTATAGTTTGGTTCAATATATCTCAACATAACCTTGACTTTTATTTTCCCCGTCAAACGGTAATGGCTTTACCGAACTGTATTAATAGAATTGTACTTTTGCATTAGAAATGTGAGGCAAGTAATTAATTTTGATATATATATGGTGTGATTATATTTATTTATTTAAAAATACAATATGAGCATACATAGAAGGATAAACTAAAAACACAAAGTGGCTCCAAAAAACACCAGTGTGGTCTCAACTGTTCTCCTGGCCCCCATGACTGGGAAAACAGTCAATTCTTCAAGACTTTTCTTCAAGAGGTGGGAAGGGTTGAGGCCCATCTAACCTCAGGCAATATGGTGTTCCAGGGGGCAAGCACAGCTACGGAAATGCATATTTCCTGAGTTCAGGGACCTGATTGATGGGATCGGGAACATGCCCCTGTTTATTAAGGAATCTTAATTCTTCAATTTGTAAGTGCATAGTAAAGAGAAAGCAACACAAAATAACGCAAAGTTATAAGTCATGAGCTAATTCACAATGCAATAATAACCAACCCCATCTGTAGTTAATATTATTTAATTGTGTAAGATTGCTGGGTTAACTTTAATATAACATCTTGAACTAAGGAAACCCGGAAGACAACTGATGTTCCAAATATAATCTTCTACCGTTCACTTACAG
The DNA here is from genome assembly GCA_032468055.1 of Acrochordus granulatus. Classification (NCBI taxonomy): domain Eukaryota; kingdom Metazoa; phylum Chordata; class Lepidosauria; order Squamata; family Acrochordidae; genus Acrochordus; species Acrochordus granulatus. Next base: position 7,616 of record JANHZU010005553.1, on the reverse strand, counting down.
TTGCCGTACATGCACGTTTTATTCAAATATCTTTACAAATCACAGTTCATCATCCATGTCATCAATTTGCTTAGGAAAGAGGAAAATCAAAGGCAAACCAAATGAAGACACAACAATTGAGTGAAATGAGGAAAACTCTGAAGAAATATGAATTGTAATTTTGCAAAAACCAATCGGAGTCAGTCACCGGGACTAAAAGTTTAGTACTCTAAGCTTTTGGGCTCACACTAGAGCCCATTGTCAGAGAACTTCACTCTATCCAAAACACTTACACTGAGCCACTCTACCCTTTCCATTTAAATAGATTTTTATTTTTACATTGTTACTTTCCTTATTCATTCCAGAAGAACTGGATAATCTTAGTAGGTGGTTCTTCTGAACTGAACTTGTGTTTTAGATGGAGTTTACACTCTCTCTATATTATCAACTTTATAGATTGGGAAGCCATTAAGTCTGGTTTCATCTCTGAATGTCCAAGTAACACATGACTATATTATCAACTAGGATTTCATGACCTTGATATTTTAATAACATTGCTATCTTCTGTTTATCTTGATCACTGCATTGGATTACATAAGGGCCATATCTGAAAACTATTCAGGAATGAAAACCTACACCAGTGTATTATACAGGAATGTCTTCAGCCATGAAAAAAATGTGTAGAGTTCCCACTGCATTTTGCTCAAGTAAAATTGATTGATGATAAATCTCGTATTATTATGCTTTGCAAAGCTTGATTGCCTTTCAGAACATACAGAAAATCCATCCAAAGATAAAGTAAATTTCATAACAGAAGAAAAATATTTTGAGTGAAAGTATATGGGAAAGTAGACCAAAGAGTTGTTGAGAAAAAGCAAAGGTGGAAAAGTCAAGAGTACCTTTGGACAAGCATTATTCTATTGCAAGTTTCTCAAGTTGGTGCCATCTTATAAGTCTTGAATGTCTTTATGATTCTGATGAGTTTTACACAAGTACAAAGAAGTTGGAACTCATCTTCTCATCCCTCTTAAAATGCCAACATTATATGGGAATGGCATATGTATGGGCATGTATGTATTTAGGAGAGAAAAAAATCACAGTCACTATGTAAACAGCATTAAAAGCAACAAGATTTCTTTCTGGTGCTGGAAAAGCAGCAGTAGTAAGATTTGAACAGAGATAAGTGATTCTGCCTTTGCTGTTTTGCAGATTTAGTCCACCTTATGTTTACATCTTCCTGAACTCCAGTTAAATGAAGAACATTTTTAAAATTACAGTTGAGTCTTTCCTCCAGATCAGATTGTTCATCAAAAACCACCTAATGTTGCAAACGTGGAATTGTTGCTGCTGATAAACTAAGGAAGGATTTATTTTTATGTGTTATGTATAGAAATCTCTCCGTTGTATGCTACTTCAGCTGCCTGGGGGCATCACTAGCTATGAAAGACATGGTATGAGTCAGAATTTTCCCTAGCCTTGTGTCCTATTCTCTCTTACTTGTCCCTAGAGAAGAGATCTGCATCTGAATGTTGCAGGAGGAAATAGCCTATTTTTCAAGGATTAGAATGAAATTGCATGATCTCAGACAACGTAGTTGTTTTTAGATACTCCTGTTTATCTTTTATGGTAAATTTCTAGCATTCTCTTTTGACAAATGGTTCACAGCAAAAAATATACAGTACATACATATAGAACTTCCTACGACTAAAAGTATAAAGAAATCCACTTAATATAGGGTTATATTTGTTTATAATGGAGCAAATACTTTTCCATAAAGATGAAGTAGATTGAAGAGAAGATTGAAGATTGCTGGGAAAGGATTTTTAAAATGGGTTAGGGTTGACAGAAGACATCAAACAGCACTTGAAAGTATAACCCCAAGGAACAAATCAGGAACTACAACTCAAAAGCTATTTAAGCAAAAGGCTCAGAGTTATGTGGGATCATTGCTCACCTATGGAAAAAAAAGGAAGCAACAGAATCTAGGTGGAAGGGATGGCCGCTGCAACAAGCTAGACTGCAATGGGTACAAGAAAAATGCAAACTGATTTCTGATAAAGATTCAGAGTTGTGTTGAGTATGAAGATACAGCTCACATATTGGTAATTTCAAAAAGCTGGAGAGAAGCAAGATTTGGAAAGATATGGTAAAAGGATGGGGGAAGACAAATGGAAGATTTTTATTTTTTTATCCAAACACTTGGGAATTCACAAAATTACAGAAGCGGCACTGAAGAGTTTGGGGAAGCAACGAAATGACTTAAACTTCTAATGATTTTGCCAGCTAAGGAGTGGAAATGTTGTAGGGATAGCAATTCCCCAGATTGGCTTGCTATTCCAATGAGGATTTTGCAGCACAGGCCCAGGGAAAGCCAGGAAATTCTCAGAGCAGCCACAGAGCAGCTATAGTCTTGATGCCTCACTTTGTTCTGCTTCCAGGATCAGACATCAAAGTGATCCAGAAAGCCCACATCCACATCTCCATTTCCCCCCCCTGGAGGAATTTTTGACAAAAGAAATTGTGTCAGCTAGTTGCTTGAGGCAGCAAGATGGCAAGGCCTGAGCTTGACTGTCTCTCATCCTGTCTCCCACATTCTGCTAATGGCAGGGGCAATCTCACTACAGGATAGTGAAAAGAAAAACTGAATGATGCATGTGAAGCCTGTTATGCTGCTTTCTTCATAACTGTCAAGGGGATGCTGTCACTGATTATGAAAAAGATCACTGGGAGAGTCCACAATTGTTAAACTTACTGGATAGCATATGTCTGAATCTCTAAGTCCTTAACAAAATTCCTCATCCTGGAATAGCCAAGAATGAAACTGGTTCTTGGGGATGAAAGAGCCTCTCAGCTGCTGCTTACTGGTTCACTAGAAATTAGGAAGTGAGTCATGGGGGGGATGGGAAGAGGAAGATAAGTGACATCACATTCCTTATTTGCATAGTGATAACACAAAGTGCAAATGTCATCAATATAGCTATTATTAGACATTCATGGAGAGAGTCTACAAAGCTTTGGAGAACTTTTTGAAACTGGGGATAGTTCATTCATAAATAAAGAAAGAAGAGTCATGTCAGCTAGAAGAAATGCCATTGAGAAAACTGTGTTTTTCATGCTTGGAGGACTGAAAGATAATCCAAAATCCATAACCAGATGATACATTTATTAAGATTAACTAAAATAGAACAAAAGACCATGCAATGTCTTGAATTATTAAGGATTGTTGATCAGGCAAACTATTATCAAAAAATGGGACCAAGTAGAAAGAAGAAATTGTAAAAATCAAACCAAATATTTAAGACACGAGATCAAGGTCAAATCATTTCCAGGATGGAGCCTGTTGAGACTGATGAATCAGTTCAGCTGTGGTTGATATCAGTGGATTTCCAGTCTTCAAGACCAAAGGAAATGTTTGCCCTTTCCTCCCAGCAATAAAAAAACAAGGATAATTACTCCCTAATTTATGTCCTGCCATGAATAACACACAATCCCCTCTTCTAGGAATACTTTTTCCTAGTACACCAACTAGCCTTGTTGATTATTTCAGCTGTCTGCAGGCTTGTCACTTCTGGGTATCACACATGCTATTTATGTTAGTCTTAACACAATCTCCATCTATGAATAAATTTATGTTAGTCTTAACACAATCTCCATCTATGAATAAACTTCCCCTGACATGGGGAAGGCATGGACAAACATGTCTTTTTAAAGAAAAGAAGCAACTGACCTTTTTCTTCAGTTCAAAAACCAGTGCATTGTTCAAAGGCTAGGACAACACTGGACTGTGACAACAACATTTTATGCAAACCATTAAGTTCCATCTCATCTGCCTTGGACATTAGATATAGACTGTACTGTAAACCTTTTCCTAGTAATTAGGAATTTCAGGAATTTTTATTCCATCATTTCAAACCTTTTAACTCCTTGAGCTTATCAGTTTGTAAACAGAAAAGCAACTGTGCAACTTTTGTTTACTGATGCAATTGCTGCATTTTGCTTAGCTAGAAAATAAAAAATAATGGTTTTTCACATAAAAATGCAAAATACCCAATAACCACAACAATAACAAAGGCAGAAAGATTTGAATTCTTCTGAAAAGAAGTGGCATCTTTTGCTAAAGGATTACTCTCCCCTGCAGAAACTACAAAATATGCCCCTTCACTCCAAGTATTCTAATATGAGTATTGTCTGTTTTGTTCTGTGCATTTTCTGAGTCTTCCTTCAGATTCCATAGTATGTTTCTAACTAACTGGATCAATGTTCCCATGGCGGGGATGGGAGGATGGGGATTGGGTAGCCGTGACAAAACATCCCAAATACACTTTCCTTACATCCTCAATTCTTAGATTTGAAATAGCTCCTTCTAATTTGAGATTCAACTTGGCTGGAATCATAGTAGACCATTTCACTTTTATAAGCAGACCCACAAAGAATCTAATGCTGTGACTTGGTAGAATCAAGAAGCAGTACGTTTTGTGTTGTCAGTTCCTAGATCTTTTTAAAGGTTTATTTCTATGATTACAAATTAATGGTTTGAAATTAAGTAACAGTCAACTTTGAATCATATAAACTTATACTAAAAAGGATACATACTGTCTGCTTCAGCCAAAAAAATCTACTTTTTTTCCTTATGAATTCTATAATCAACTATTATAGTTATTACACCTTTCCCTCTTCTTGGCAACTATGTATATAGTTGACCCCAGGAAAAATGCAAATGCAAGTAATCCTAGGAATGAATCTCACAAGCAGGGTAGCTTTTAAGATCAAAGCCGCTTCAGTTCCTTCTTACCTTGCTAAAGCAGATAAAATTAATATTCTGGGAAGTCAGGTTGTTTTATTTGTTCGACTATGCAGATGAGAAATCCTTTGGTTTCTAGGTGAGGGCAGAAAGTATCTAGAGAAGAGTTAATGAGTTTGTCTGTAGCGAGGGTGACTGCCCTGGACCCAGTTCTGACAGGCACAGAACTTTTAGGCCAGAAGAATTTCCTGGCCAGGTGGCCCTAGAACATTCCTGGCATCACAGGCACAAAACAAAAGGAAGAAGCTTCCTTGCAGCACTTGGACAGTTTCTATTCTCATACTCGGTGGCCTTTTTCTTTTAAAATAATAGCCTTTCATCAACAGAGACACAGAGAGATTGAGTTCAATGACATAATCAGAATCATTGTTTCAGAGTGTCAATCATATACCATTGTGTGCCTGTTTAGTGAGTCTGGAATAGAGTTACACAGCCTAGGAATTTCTGTTTTGTGTTTCATGGAACTGCATGTGACTTACCTCTGCTGCAAGGACCTGTGAATCATGAGGAATTACTTGGCAGCCAGGAACTGGAGCCGAATATTGAATGCCAGACACAGAACAAAAGCTTTCTATTATTTTACAAAGATTTCAGCATGTTTGCACTGGATTGTGATCAGAATTTTTCTGTTGCATTTTCTGTTACTTTGATTCCTTGAATTGGTTCCTTGTACAAAAACTTTGTTTGGGGATTATGATGTATCTCAGGAAGGGGTGAATGCATAAAGAAAACAAAGATGAGACCTAGCATCAACTTCTCTTACCTTTTGGTGGGAAGGAATGCAATAATTTATTTAAAAATAGATGACCACTTACAGTATTGTCTTTGTTATTGCCAAGTGCTGTCAGTTGTTTAACAGCATGATAAAGTAGATTCTATCTCACACCTTTTGCCTTAAAACTACCCCTCAAAACAAAGTTAAAAACATAAACAGGAAAGTATATTTTATATTCTGTACCACTGTCATATTTCTTGAATCAGTTCCTTCCCTATGGCTCCAAGCCCTAATTATTCCTGGACTATACAAGGCAACATCTAATCCCATTCTCCAGATACATGTACAATACTATTTCTCTGTCCTGGTTATACAAAGGTCCATATATTTTCTTCAAATATGCCCCTTTCATAGAAATTTTTTATCCTAATATCATTCTATGTGACTGAATGCCTTAGCAAAAACATGCTCCATAGTAGACACGGAATAATATACTACACCTCAAAGACCATTGAATGTCCATGATTGGCAGCAGGCATTCCTTAGTGCTCTCCTGATGTTGGATTGAAACTTGAATATTTTCACAGCTGCATGTGTACTGTAGTCCAGTAGGTCTGGAAAGAGCCATAGAGAGCAAGATACAGCTATAGAATGCTAAAAGCATTTGAAGGTATGAGTAAAAAACAAAAGAAAAGAAAAATCCTACCAATCTATAATCAGAATGCTGGATATAAGAATTAGAGCCTGGCAGAAGCACAAAGAAGAAGAAGAAAAAAAACCTTGCTACTAAAATTTATCTCATCAAGGAGATTAGGAAATGCCTTCTAAGAATCTGGAACGCAAATAAATGAAACAACGAACCTTTATGGCCTTTCCCACTTGCACTTAATCATGATATGGATATGCCCAGGAACCTCTTTTTTCTGTGGCAGTTACTTAATACTGTTTTCATTTTGTCCCCAGCGTTAACCTATCCAGAAAAAAAATTGAACAATGTCAGATAATGTATTAGGAAAAAGAAGATGATGAAGGAGAAGATGGTAACCAGATTTGAATTAATTGTAAGGATTTTTTTCCCAATTGCTTTGTCTTGCATTAATTTTTTAGCCAAAGCCATTTTCCATACTTTAAAATATAACTGATCCAATGAAATGTGAATTTCAGCTTTTTAGCACTTTACAATAATAAACCAAGTAGAAATTATACTTTACAATAATAAACTAAGTAGACTGAGCATTGGGATTTGGAGGTCTTCTAGTCCAACCCCCTGCCCAAGGCAGGAGTCCTCATATCATCTCAGACAAATGGTTGTCCAATCTCTTCTTGAAAACCCTTAGCAATGGACCACCTACAACTCTGGGAGGCAAGCTGTTCCATTGCTTAATAGTTCTTACTGTCAGAAAATTCCTCTATTTCCAAGTTGGATCTGTCTTTGATGAGCTTCCACCAACTTGGTTTCTTGTCCTGAGTTCAGGTATTAGGTGAATAAATTGATGGCCTCTTCCCTATGATAAACTTTCAAGTATCAAAAGACTGCTATCATGCCTCCCCAAGCCTTCTCTTTGTTAGGCTAAACATACATATTCCCTTAGCCAATCATTGTACAATTTAGCCTCCAGATTTCTTATCATCTTTGTTGCTCTTCTCTGCAATCTTTCTGCACTCAGCATCTTTTTTTGTACTGTGGTATTCGGAACTGGACACAGTATTCTAAATATGGCTTCATCATTACAATACCGAATGGTAATATCACTTCCCATGATCTCAATGCTATCCCTCTTTTGATGCAGCCTAGGACTGCATTGGCTTTTTTAGCAACTGCAGCACACTGCTGACTCATACTTAAGCAGTGGTCCAACATCTACAGTAGATCCCTCTCATGGACACTTGTGGGAATAATCCTGTCCAACCTTAATCAGCTGAACTTGCTGAACTTTGCTTCCTGCAAATTCCAAGCATTAATTCCATCAAAAGCATAATCCCATCAAAGACATTATCTGGACTGAGTCTCTCTTCCTGTAGATGTGGCATCTAGTGGGCAAACCCCATGAATCGCCTATTTACAGAATAAGCAGATAGTGGGCAAACCCATGTACTGCCTATTTACAGAGTAAGCAGAAA
>JANHZU010005552.1:23665-38119 GCA_032468055.1 Acrochordus granulatus | reverse complement strand
TCTGGCAGAGCTCTCATCTTCATTAGAGCACACAAGCCCCCCAACCACAGCAAGGTGGTGCCTCACTGGGGGGATATGTGAGACTACCATGTTCCAAAGAAGGATGATATCTCTTTGCAGTTCTTCTTCTCTTTTTAAAGTACAATGGAACCTTGGATTGCGTTTTCCTCAAGATGAGCAAACATGTTTAATAAAATTGAATTCAGTTAATGAGTGAAAACTTGCAATATGAGCTCACACAGGAAATCTCACAACTGAGCGATATGTCTTCTCTCTCACTGTGTAAAAAGTGTAAATTAAGTAAAAGTTGTTCAAGAGAAAAAACTCCTGAGATTCAGATTCCAGATTCTCCTTCCAAGCAATCCCCCTCCTTTCCTCTCTCTCATCTCTCTCACACTAGCCGAGACTCTTTTCAAAGTGTAGGAAGATTGACCCTCCATCTTCCTTGTCACTCACACATGCACACAGCCCTCCTCGCATGGCACCATCCAGCCCATCCTGCTCCTGTCCATCTCTTCTCCCTCTCTCATAGTACGGAGGCAGGTTATGTTAAGAAACCACCCAGGAAAGACCCCCAGAAAGGCATTACCGAAGGTAAAGAGAAAAGGCCATTTTGCCCTTGAATGGTGGCACAGTATATCCTCCTGATCCAACAGGGGCTGCCAGACAGCAGCTGTCCGAGCAGCAGCTGATGGCCAGAATCTGCCTCAAAGCGGATCCATAGGAATAACATTCACACTAAAGCAGCCACTTTCCCAGGAAAGGCCAGATGAACCTCTTAAGAACTGTACAGAAACAAGAGAGGACAGAAGAGATGGAAATCCTCTTCCATAAACTGAGGGACCATCAAGAACCATCACCCAAATTGAACCGCAGTCATTATTCTCTACCCAGCTTGGATCGGGCCCTTGAGGTCCCCTGCCTCAAAATCTTCTAGCAAAAGTTAAAGTGCTGGTTCATTTATTCTATTTCTACTTTATATTGTGTATTAATCATTGTTACTTGTTTCAGATATCAGGGACAATCATTTCTACATAACGTTCCATTGAAAATTATTTTTATGAATATTTTTGGGGGCGTGGAATGGATCATCCAACTTTACATTGTTTCCTATGGGAAAATTGACTATGGTGTAAGAGCGTTTTGGATTAAGAGCATTCTTCCAGAATGAATTATGCTTGCAATCCAAGGTTCCACTGTATTACTAGCTAAAAAAGGAGAGTGAGCCAGTGTGTAATCATAAGCAATGCTTTCTATCTAAAAATGTTCTTGTGTGTTACATAGTCAGGCCTTGTCCAACATTTCCCTAGCATAGCATATCTAATACAACTATACATGTAGTTCAAAGATGAGTACATAGGCATAGCCTTTTAAGTAAAAATCTATATGTCAGTATTTTTAATGAATCAGGGAACTTCCTCTTATGTAAATAAAGATTCGTTCTGTTTACATTTAACATTCAACCCCTCCTTATTGCATCAAAACATTGATTCAGAATATCATCAGCTTCTAGAATTAGAAGAAAGGAAGTTGAACAAGTGAGATATATCTGAAGATACTCCACTATGTGGACATGTTTTCCCAATAGTTTTAAGTAGATGTAGAAAAATATAGTGGACAGTTAAAATCTTAAGGCACATCAAGTCTTCAGCTGATGGATCAGGACATACTAAACAGTTGCAATACCGATTCCAAAACTCTTGCTTCCCAAATAATATGGAAAGATGCTATAATATCTATACTAAAGATACTATAATTACAGAATAAGCACTTTAATGTTATAGGCTTGTTTCTTGCCTATTGAATTGAATGTGAAGATTCTAAAACATTGTTTAGATCTTTGTATCTTTTTAAATTTTTGTTCAGTAAATAGTATCATCATGTCTGTTGAAAGAGCAATATGTAAATTAAAAATAATGCTGTAGATTTAAACTATAACATGTTTTGCTCAAAATTAGGGATAAATCAGCAATTCTCCAAGCACTTGCATCAACTGTTAACAGGGTAAGTACTTCAAAGTTTTATTATGTTAGTAGTCTACTTTTGATGTGAAATACCCAGTAGAGTGCAAAATATATTTTATCTGTATCGTATGTTGCCTTTAACGTTATTACTTGTTGCATTTGTATTTCTTTATATAATGGGGGGAAAGTATGATATTTCAGTTAAATAAGTTTCAAATGTGAAGTGCAAAACCAATCTAGATGAGATGTGAGTACATGTACATAATACTCTATTAAGCATTGAGAAGAGCTCGTTTTTTCTTCCTTGATAAATGGTACAATAGATGTTATTTATAAACTTATTAATCTTTGACAGCTACCAGTTTCCATCTGAGAAAAATCTGTCTTAATGTTTTATAGAAGACTAAATCATTTTCCTGATTATCCTAAAGTACTTTCCCCTCCTATCTAAGCTATTTTTTACAAACATGCAGCAACAGTAAGGAATACACACATGGTAAAATACACATGACTTTTTAAATAAAAGAGTTTTTAAGTATTAAATTATTTTGATAATCTTAATACTATAGAAAAATGAATCTACTGCTCATTTGATCAGAATCTATACATTATAGATTGCTTTTTACTTATCTTTGCAGGATATTACAGCTGTTCCCTTCATGTTTCAAGATGATCCTTATCTTATCCCTAGAAATTCTTCAGAGCATGTAAGTAACGCTTCTGAAACTAGAAACAAATAAGGCAGTAGTTTAAATTTGAATTATTATAACAGATAGTCCTCAACTTAAGATAGTTTGTTCGGTGATGGTTCCAAAATTATGACAGCATATACAAAGGGATTTACAACCAGCTGCAAGAACTTATATTCATTACAGCATCCCTATGATCATATTTGGTAACCTATTCACACTTACAACAGGTTGCTAAACTCTGCAATAATCTGATCACCATTTGCAGTCTTTTCAAAACATCAACTGGGAAGCTGGCAGGGAAAGTCACAAGCCTCGTTCTGGTTCCTGGAGGCTAGCTAAAAAAGGTTCATCAGGACTCATTTGGAACCGATTTTTTTCAGCCAGCCTCTTTGAAAGAGGAAGGGCTGCCTTCCAAATTTATTTCACTGTGCATGCCAAGTAGAGTCCCTCCTTTATACAACGCTGTTGTTCCCAAAGATGCTGGCTGAAAAAAAGCCTTCCACCTTTTAGAAATAATGCATTAAATGGTTTTCTAGCCAGAAAGTGAGTGAATGCAGCACTTCTAAAGGCTAAAAAGACTAGTACACACTGGGAGGAGAACCGACTATTTCTCCCATAAAATGGAAGCTTAAATCTCAAAGATCTAAGACAGTTCCCACCCCCACTCTGCATTAGACTGGATTTGTGAGGGATCTTTTCCCTGCAGCCTCTCTGAGAACAAAACACTACTTGGAGAGAGGCGCAGGTATCTCTGTTCGGCAGTACTTTTGTTCTCAGTGATGATGAGTGAAGAAGTCCTTCTGTACCAGAACTGCCTTTCAAATGGATTACACCCCATGCAGGGCAAAGTCCTTTGCAAAGCAGCCTTTCCTTCTCAGACATTGGCTTGAAAAGTCAATGTTGAAAGTCAAGCAGGATTTTAGCCTAGGACACTTACAGGCTGGAACATTTGGAGCCAGGCTGGCTTCAAACACATGTGCTTCAAGAACCCTGTGCTAAAATCTTGCTTAGCTTTCATCATGGACTTTTCCAGACAGTGTCTTTGAGGAAATTCCTATGAGATGGATTTCACCCCAGGCAGCAGATTTTCTGCTTTTAGATGCTCACTGACCAACCACTTAAAGGGATATTTCTTGCGAGAAAGCCAGCAAATGCAGTTTTTCTGAAAGCTAAAAGGCTAGCTCCTGGAGGGGAAGAGAATGGTATACTGGGCCAGTGAAAGGAAGCTAGTATCTTCTGGATCCAAACTTCGTTTGTTTAGTCCAGTGCAGGAATTCCCTTCTGTATATGGAGGGAAGCCGCTTGTCCTCTTTTGTCAGGCAGCTCTTTTCTTCCATCTAACAACCCACATAGTTGCTTATGACCGTATTTGGGAGAGCCAGGGTAGCAGTCATTCAGCAAGGCAATTGTGTGGGTGCTTCACTTAATGACTGTCAATACTTGTGACTGTAATAGGCAAAATCCATTATGATTGTAATTTAAGGACTACCTGTATTTGTATATATGGAAGAGTTCACCTAATTTCATTATTTCTAGACTATTCTTGGAATTCTAATTTTCTTTATTTTACATGTTAATAATCTAAGTGAAGCTGAACCAGAAGTAGAAAAATTGCATCCATTATATCACATGCAAAGCTGGTTACCACTCATTAAAAATCAAAAATAATAATTAAAAATGAGGTGCATAATAGAAGATCATGTTTAGAGTTACTTGCTTATAGGGTTTACAGTAATCCTCAATTTATGACCACAGTGGACCCTGGAATTTCTGTTGTAAGTTGTTCCAGTTGTGAGTCAAGATACCACATGATGGGACTCAATTTTATGATTGTTTCTACAACAGTCACAAAGTGAGTCACAGTGGTCATTTAGTTAATCACATGGTTGTTAAATGAAGCATGTGGTTATTAATATACTATGCATCTCCAATGGACTTTTTGTCTTTTTCAAGTCTGCCATAACATTTAATTTTCGTTAAACAACTGCTCTAAGTCAAGGACTACTATCCTTATTTACTCCCTTAATTGAAAGGACTTCTGGCAATACACAACTGACTGTACGAACAGTTCTTGACTTATAACCAGTCATTTAGTGATTGTTTGATGTTACAGCAGCAATAAAAAAAAAGTGACTGGCATGTATTTATGACGTTTGGAGCATCCCAGGATCATGTGATCACCATTTGCAACCTTCTTGGTTGGCTTCCAATAAACAAAATCAATAAGGGAAGCTGGATTTGCTTAACAATCACATGGTTCACTTAACAACAGCAGTAATTTGCTTAACCATTGGAAGATGGTTAAGCACATTCATAAAATCAAATGTGGTCGTTAAGCACATTCATAAAATCAAATGTGGTTCACTTAGTGACTGCCTTACTTAACAACATAAATTCTGGTCACAATTGTGATTGTAAGTCAAGAATTACCTCTTATAATGAATCAGAAATCATTATGTATGATTACTTTCTATAAAGTCATAGAAATGCATTCTTTTCACAGCATTTCTTTTCCACATCAAAAGCATCAGGACAGAATGCAGCTAAGTATATTATTAACACACATCCTGAGTTTTTTGAAAACAACTATGCTGAACCTCACATTCAGGTAAATGTTACACTTTATTTCATACTCTATTAGCAATAAATGCTAGATTTGATAGAAGAAAATATTTGTAGCTCAGGATTGAACTATAGAATCCTTGGTGCTCTCTGATCTTGTGTGTTTCCCTGCAGATGCTTCATTACCAAACTACGTAACATCATCATCTAGTTTGGTAATGAAATGTCTGCAGGAAAACAACCAAGCTCAGAGAGCACCAAGAACTCCACAATGATAGATTTCACATAAATTGAACAACATTATTTATTCAGTTAATCCATATCTTAAATACAATAAGAAGAACCTAACTTGAATCAGATTCATAATTGCTCTACTCAGCCACAGTTCTCTGTTTTGTACTATGCTAATGGGGGCACAGTGGCTGAGCATTAAGATGCTGGGCTTTTTGGCTAGAAGTTCAGCAGCCAGAGTTCGAGACCCAAGCACCACTGCATAATGGGGTGAGCTTCCATTATTTGCCCCAGCTCCTGCCAACTTAGCAGTTTGAAAACATGTAAAAATGCAAGTAGATAAATAGGTACCACCTAATTTAGGTGGGAAAGGTAACAGCAATCTATGTCCCTTGGCATATAATCATGCCAGCCACATGACCACAGAAGCATCTTTGGACAAATGCTGGATCCCTTGGCTGTGAATTGGAGATGAGCATTATCCCTTAGAGATGGCCACGACTGGCAAGGGGAACCTTTACCTTTAAGAGTACTTAAGCCCACTCTTTCTCCAAGCCACAAGAATGAATCAGTGCTTCTAATATGTATTGGATAACAAGAAAGATAGGCTGCTTCATTGCTCTTACTTCCTAAAAATGCGCACCTCAGGAGATATACTGAAACTCCATATTTCATGTGCTGGGGTTACACACGAAATACGATGTAAAATGCAACCTCAGAATTGTTTTTTTGATTGGATGCTGTTATTCCAAAGGCACCTCCCCATATGTGTGTGTATGAACTTTTCCCCTATTTCTCTCTCTCTCTCTATGGTTTGTCCTTAGATGAATTAACATCAATGCTTTACTCACTTACTACTAATGGCCTCTCATGGACTATCTAATCAGTTGGCTCAGGGTTGATACCTCAGTCAACTGAACTTTTCCTTGACTGGCACTCCCATCCCCCATGGTTTGCTCCTCCTCCAGCTGGCCCAATCATTAGGCCAGCTGCTCCCTCAACTGGCATGTGCTCGCATCTCCTCCCTCTGCAATCTGCCTTCCATTCTCCCAGTCGATATGCCACTCAAATTGGTGGTTCTTGTGGCTCATGCCGACACACAAGTGGCTCTCACTCTCCCAAATGGCACACTTGGTCCTCTCACTCAATTGGTGCAAACCCGTGCCTTCATCCTCTTCAGCTTTGTTCTCTCTGATGGCACACTTGGATGGATGGCTGCTCGCCCAGCCAGCACAAGCCTATATTCCTATCCTTGGGGTTCATCTCAGCTAGCCATGTAGGACACAGTATGGGGGTGCGTGCTCTCTGCTCCTGTTGATGGACTCTCTTTGTTCACCTCCCATCCTTCAGTAATGTCATGTGCTGTGTGGCTTTGTGCTTCTCCCAGAATTGCAATAGAAGAATAATCATGTGTGGTGATATTCCATGGCATGCATTGCTATTTGGGATTGTGGGTCTCTGCATTTGACTGCTGCCTCATATTCTCTTAATCTAGGTATTAATTTGCGCCCCATTTGACCCACATAATCACAATTACAGTCAGCACAAGAAACGCAGTAGATCACCCCTGATTTTTCTTCTGGCTCCAGGGGGTCTTTGCAACAAAAAAAATGGTGAAACGTCTTCTACTTGAGAAAAATCCAGTCCAGATGCCGGTTTTTTAAACTTTGTTGTGATGCAATTACCCTGGACGAGTGAGAGTCTTCACAGACATATGTGCATATGTGCATAAACCCATATGTTTATATGTGCATAAAGTCGCTATGGGATAGTGCATTGGCCTGATTTCAGCATCCATTCTGTGGCTTCTAATACATCATTTATATAGGACAAAGGAAACCAAGATTCTGACTTGTTGGTAGTAGGGTGCCGGCTACTTCCCTGCCCTTTTTATCGCCAGCATCTAGTGATAAATGAGCGCAAGTACTTATTTTGCTACAATTGTTCCCTGAGGTATCGCAACTCAGACTCTCTTGCCTCCTAGCTACTACAATGGAAACTCAGTCTTCCATAAAAACCCTCTTCTTATGGGCTGCAGAGTGGTTTCTATTAAAGTCCAAAATCCAGAAGGTATTAGTTGGTTTCCTAAGGACCACTGTGTCAGGAGTGCCATCTAGGTACCTATTTATGAGGACGTTAAAGAAAGGCAATCTCCCATCTCCCTCTTCTTCCCTGGTAAATTGTATATCTGAGTAGGTTGTGTTCAACAGGTTATAGAAATCCTCCAACCTGTCTCTCCTTATGTCTCATCCACATACTGGTAATGTTGGTTCAAATATGCTGAATACTTTGTGCTCTAGGCTCTGAAGCACCAACTCAGCTATAACCCAGAGATCGGAGAGCCCATAGATATATCCTTTACCTCATACAATTGGCTTGAGAAGGAGAAGAAGTATTCATAATATACTTCATAATATACTTTTTATACATAAAAGTAAGCAGGGATTTGATATTTGGACATATCCCTTTATTTAAGACACCCTCCCCTCTCTTCCACCCACATAAGCTGTTTTGTATGACCTCATAAATTCTGGGGAATAGATGTAACCATGGAGATTACATCAAATGAGACCATAATCTCCTCTGGTGAGATCCCTTCTAGTCATGTCAAAAAATTAGCAGATGATGTTATCATTCATTTACTATTATTCAGTCCCAGATGCAGCGGTCAATGGGTATAGCATTTTGGCCAGACGCATTGCCAAGTTATAGATAGGGCTACCTCTCAGAGCCACACTAGGTCTTAAAGGTACATTCAATGTGTGAATCTTAGGTAGCCCATAAAATCTGGCCAGGGCCGCATCCACTGGGCACATTTGATGCCACTCAAAGTTTGTGATTATTTTAGTTGTCCAGAGGTATTGTAAGAAGGTCCCCAGCCTTGCCATCTAACTCCTAATCTCAAATGGTTTTGCCAATCCATAAGCTGTTCTGTCATTTCAGGAATCCAATGTTTTGTTGTTATACTCTGTACAGTCCAGGACTATGATTGCCTGTCCTTTATCTGCTGGTATGATCACAGTGGTGTTGTCATTGTGAAGGAAGGGTCTTTAGGATTGATTCTTCACTTATGGAATGTCAACATATTGACTGGCCTATGTAATGCCAGCATAGTGGACACTTTATGCTGCACCTGCTGTTTAGTCTCCTCAGTGGTCTCAGCAAGTTTTAAAATGCCCTCAAATGCAGCTATGAAATCTCACTGCTAGAGTATAGGTCCATAGATGGATCTGTACCTGAGTTTGGTCATACTCATTGTCATTACCAACTTAAATGTAATTTCATTTCCTGGAATTCCTTAGTGATGGAGCACATTGGGATTGATAACTGAGGAGGGGCCATTCAAGAACAAAGTAGTTTAATATTTAATTTTCTTCCTGACTCTACATATTTTTTTAAGTATGGGGCCAGAATTTTCCCCATTTCAGTGAGGAAAAATGCATTTTAACTCAAAACCCCTACAGTCAATAAGGGGTTTGTAGATAGAAAGGTTTGTGGCTAAGACTTTTGAAAGTCTACTCTTATAGGAATAGTTATTCCATGCCAAATAAACAAAAATGTTAGTGCAGCCAAGAATTGTAGTATTAAATAAGTGTTTTTGGGACTCTATGAAAAATAGAAAGATCCATTATCCTCTGCTATATATATTTAATGAAAATTTCCAATTCTGTTAAATATGTTCATAATGATTTGCCAGCTACTCCCCACTGTTTCCAATTATCCCAGTAGTTTGGGGCAGAATGCTTAAGTCTGAGCTAGTCAAGAAGTCTGTTCCTATTATTTTTGCTATTTTCAGGACATGCATCCATCAAAATTGAGAAGGAAGATATTTTATGCTGCTGTTCTCAGTGTGAATCCTATCGTATCCTGCTTTTTACTGAAAAAAGACAACCGATTTTAGAATTATATACTTAAGAGTTATAGCCTCCTTGCAGGCTGATAAATTCGTAATACTGTCTTGTAGAACATAATTGTAATGTATTGTTTTGTTCCCTGTACTTTAGTGTCTCATGCCAGAAAGAATGGTGTTGCAACTTGAAGAAGTGAGTGAGGTTGCACTAAAAAATCTAATTTACCTAAGAAAAGTAAGAGCATCTGTGAATATGTATGATCAGCTTCTGCAAGCAGGTACTAGCCAGAAGCAACAGTTACAGTAAACAGATTTGGGTGGGTTGTGGGTTTTTTTTTGGCTGTTTTAAATTTACCAGGACTTACGTCTAAATAAATGCCTATGAGATTACAGTATGCTATAATGGTTGGTACGCTGTACAGCTAAAATTATTTTGAAATCTTTAGTTTTTAGAATAAATAATAGAAACAAACTCAATCAGCTTTTTTGAAGATTTGTATTAAAGTATTTTAAAGACCAGTGGGTTTATTGTACTATATGTAGTTAATAGCCATCACTTTTGTGAAAGATACAAAATATTTATACTGAAAGAATGAACAAGACAAGGCGAAACCAGCTGACAATTTTAGATGATTTGGTATAGTCAACAACTTAGGAATGTATTAAATAAAATAATTTGAAATATTTAGTGTATCCTTACATCTATATTACTATATATCTGATATTTTCAAAATTAAAGGTGGCTTACAAACTGTAAAACATCAGTAGCTGGACTTCATTTTCAATATAGATATAAAATCTACAATAAAACTACAATTTGTATCAACTGTA
Source organism: Acrochordus granulatus (assembly GCA_032468055.1). NCBI lineage: Eukaryota > Metazoa > Chordata > Lepidosauria > Squamata > Acrochordidae > Acrochordus > Acrochordus granulatus. The sequence continues at coordinate 27,989 of JANHZU010005552.1, read as the reverse complement.
ATCCATAGATTCATGGCTGAGTAACTGCCATAATGGTAATATATTGGTTAGATAGAAAGTAAACCTTTTCAGCATTCATCTTAATAAAAAAATACAATGGGGAAATCAAATTACTTTTTCTAGTTTAGGAAAAGATATGTGCTTCATACAGCTAATGTTTGATAATAAAGACATATTTATTTATTCACATCCTACTGCTACTGTTGTAAAAATGTTCACAATTTTTTGTTACTTGAGTTCTCAAATTTCCTGGACTTCTAATTTTTATTTTTGGTTCATCAGGTACATCATAAAACATTATTATTTGCATTCCCTTCTGTGCACTAGTTTCAGGCCTTTGGCCTTTATTTGCATCTAAAATATTATCTGTTTTCACAAGATAATAATAACCCTTTTTAAGATAACTGTGTTTTGTTAATGGATGGCTAAATTGTAAAACAGAACATAGGCCTATGCCCTATCCATAGGTTCATTGTGTTGTGATTCACAAAACTTATGACAAATACTTGAGACATAGTTGAAATTTATTTTGAAAATGTTTCAGCTATCTTTTGATGTACTTGCTTCCTTGAACCTTCAGGTGATTCCAGGTTTTTTGTTCATTGCAGCAGATACAGAATTTTTCCCCTCCAAATAGGATAACATAGCAGTCCTTTACGCTAATCCAATATAAATTATTAGTACATAGGAAGTATCTGAAGATAAGATTTTGCAAATATGCTATAGAGTTGCTCAAAGTATTGGCAATGATACTAGTTTGATTATGGACATACTACATCACAATGCAACTATAAAATTATACTTTTATCCATAAAATAAGTTGATTGATGGTCTACTGTAGACAACAATGCATCATTCTCATACACTGTATGTTTGTGTGTATATATCATAGACACTTCACAACGTGTGTGTGTATATGTGTCTTAATATAGCATAACTGTGGCTGACAGTTTGTCTAATTTTATTATCATGGCTGTTTGAAAGACTACAAACTTGTTTTTTTTATTTTGGTGTGTATTTTCTTGTTCATCATCTTGTGGTTGAGCAGCATACAAAAATGGTTAAAGAAATATAGTCTTTAAAGCATGTTCTAGTTTTGCTTGCTTTCCCCCCCAAAATATTACATTAAGAGTACAAGAAAGCATATTTCTTTTAATTTTATGTAATCTTTTGAAAAAAAAATCTAGATTTGCATGCTATGAGAGATGTATCACATGCATATTTAGATGAAAAGGTAATTTGCATAACTTCCTTATTCCACCACCATAAAGGTTTTCCTCCACCGATAACCACAATTGGGCTGAAATCTCAGTTATTGGGCAAAGCAGTTATTGAATGACTGTTTCATTCAACAATTGCAATTCTCCCACTTGGAATCATTAAGCGGAATCCTGGGGAAGAGGGCACAAGCTCCAACCAAACCTGAGAAGCCCATGCCCTCTCACCACCCCATAGGGAAGCATGATTGCAAGAACATTGGCATTCACTAACATTTTTGCCACAATTGAGGTCATTCCACTAGTGTGCCAGGGGATTTTCCCCTCTGGATGTAGAGAGTTCTAAGCCTTTGAGAAGTTGTTCTAAGTGTTCTAAGCCTTTGAGAATGATGGTGTTTGCTAGCATTTCCCCCATCCTGAGGAAAACATAAGAAACATTGGTGTTTCCACTCTTTCAAAGGAGAAAACACTAGCAAATATCAGTGTTCTGAAAGGCTCAGAATGCTGCCATTCTCTAGGAGGGCGGGGGAAATCCCTCAGTGTGCTGGGGGAATGGACCTCAAATCCAACATCCTTTTCGCTTGCAACTTGCCTTGCCAACTTCCTCATTGACTTTCCAGGGAAGTCAGCAGAGAAGGTTGCAAATGGAATGGCAATCACATGAACATAATTTGGCAACTGGTTGTAAATGCAAATAGGTTGCCAAGTGCCTGAAATATGGTCATATGACGGGGAGCTGGTGTGACATTTTACAGTAGCTGAAAATGCTTTATGGGCTGTAAAACACCCATGTCGAGGACATGGTGATTGTGAATGGTTGTTAAATAACCAGTTATAAGTAGCGGACTACGTATCAGATTGTTGTAACATTTCATTTTTAATACTTGTTAATATGTTTCATTTTGTCAGATGATATGAGTATATACTAATTCTACTGCTATGATTTACATCTGCAGGAACTTGCATATCTCTGGAGACATCAAACAGTCTTCTGCATCTCTTATGTTTTTATGGAGATAGAGAACCAGATCAGGAGAATGGTAGCAAGTTGGAAAAACAAGTAAATATAGATGGGTGGATTTTGAAAAAACTGTAGCTGCTATATATATTTAAAAGACAATAAGATTTGGTAAGGTAAAATTGTTTCAAAATTCCAATTCCTGTGAAAGGAAGATAAAAACCAGGCCCCTTGTCCTAATTTTTCATAAGTCTAAACAAGAGAACTAGAAATAACTATATGTATGGTGGGACCTTGAATTTGGTCAGTATAAAAAACAGTTTAATTTATGAGAGAAATCTATTAGGCATAGATATGTACATGTTGGAAAGCTAATACCTGAAATTCTTATGCAGGAAGAAACTCTACCAAGAAGGCAGTTTGCAAGGAATTCTTCTAAATCCCAACAAATTACATGGAGGTATGAAATGTATTAGCAGCAATAACTTGGGGTATGTTTGTGTGAATTTTAATTGGAAACCCAGGATTTTTCTTATAAAGAAGCCTTTTAAAAAAAAAAATTAAGGAAAGACTATATAATAAAAGTAGTTTAATATAAAACACAGTACAGTGTTTAATGTTCATTATAAATTATAGACATTAAAATTCTGGACTGATTTCCAAATAGTCACATATAATTATAATAGATAAAATTTTTGAAATCTTAGTGAAGCAAGTTAATAATCAGAACAGTTTGAAATGTTTAACATTTGACTCAATAAGACAGTTTTTAAGCATGGTAGAGGGACTTATTGATAGTCCCAAAAATGTGTTTTCTGAATGGATAGTGGCTCAGCAGGCTTATTTAAATTTCTGTTCATATAGAGACTGCACGTATGCCATGTCTTAGTGTGTGTAATGGTGTCTTATGTACATCTTGGGAGACAGGGCAAAAAGATGCTGCCTAGGGAATGTTCAGATAAGAGGGCATAGCCCGCTTATGGATAGTGGGCAAACCAAAAAGCTTAGAAGGGACTCTCCATAGTTTCTCTGGCTGTAAATGAAACAGGAGATTTGTACTTTCAGACTTGCATGATATTGTAAATGTACAATAAAGCAGAATTTCCTAATCTGATCATATTTCCTTTATGGTCTACCTGGCTAACATCAATCTTATAAGTCTGAAAATACAAATTTCCCACTATCTCCTTTACAGCCTGAGAAACCAGAGAGAGTCCTTTTTGAGCTCTTGTCTGCTCATTATACTGAGGTAGACTCTACTTTTGTTACCTGATTGTTGTTGAATCAAATGCAGGACCCAAAAACCAATAATCAAGGCTCACTGCAGTATTTCATTCATTCATTCTTCAATTCATTCTGTGCACACTGGAGAAACTCTCCAGAAAATAATGTGGTGGATTTCTATAGACAACAGGATGCAGTCATATATTTCCAGAAAGAGAAAATAATAGTAATACATATGCATTGGCAATAGATGATGTAAGCATAAATGTTAATAATTACAAACCTTAAGTTACTTTCCCACCCTTTTGCTGTAACTATCTTTGAGAAGTATTGTCTTAATAGAAAGAAACATACATACATTTATTTATTTATTTATATGCCGTCGAAATCCGAAGACTCTCGGCTAACAACACTAAAAACAATTAAAAATACTTAAAAATTAAAATAAAATAAAACCATTAAAACATATCAGTTACATTGCCAAAGCAGTTTTGATAAAGCATAGTGACTGAGGTTTTCAAGGGTTTTCCAATTAGTACACATTATTTTTATGTTTCTGTCTTGCTAACATACTCCCATCCTCCAAGAATTTATTTTGTTTATATGCCACCAAAATCCGGAGACTCTAGGTGGCTGACAACACTAAAAAACAATTCATTAAAAACATTTAAAATAAAAATAAAAAACACATTAAAATAAAAAACCTGGCAGACTAGCGAGGTGGGCTAAAAAATTTCATATATAAAAAAGGGGGATGAGGATGGCTAGGAATCCAACAGCCATCTCCACAATGATAATGAAACCCCACTGGAGCCCCATGTCACCTTGCAGAGCCAAGTCTTAAGGCTCTTCCAGAAGGCCATCAGGGAGGGGGCAGCCCTCAGCTCGAGGGGCAAGATGTTCCATGGGGCAGGAGCCACAGCAG
>JANHZU010005550.1:50253-64636 GCA_032468055.1 Acrochordus granulatus | reverse complement strand
GACAACTAGGCATCCTCACCCCCCTTTTTTATATATGAAATATATTTTAGCCCATCTCTCTAGTTCCGCCGGGTTTTTTATTTTATTTTAATTATTTTTAATGTTTTAATTAATGTTTGTTTTTGTAAGCCACCGAAAGTCTCTGGATTTCAGTGGTAGAGAAATCTAATAAATAAATAAAATATTCATCTGTTTAGAAAAGGTGTAATTCACTTTTTAAAATTTATTTGGTAAATTTATAAATGTGCCAATCCCACATAGGGCTCTGAACAGTGCAAAGACACACAACAAAATAGCCAAAATACAACAACAAAACTTATTAAAGATCATTAAGAACAATACAACCTTGGAAAGCCATTAAAAAACCCCATAATTTGTGGGAGAACATACTAATTCCCCAAACAATACAGCCATTTTGCAGGCTCCATATCAATATAATTGGATTCCCAATTCAGATGGAAGTTCAGCAAGATCAAGGACAATCTGATTTCAAGGGGAATGAAATTAATAGAAGAGTTGATTGCCCAAATCTATTTTCATATTCTTTCACAGAGTTACGGTTGCTTCTATTTGCTAGTATTTTATTGACTATAGTTATGGAATTCTTCCAGATATCTATCAATTCAGGGATATGGTTTGAGAGTTTTTGAAGTTCACACTAAACTAAGAGCTGTATCCAGCCAGCTGTATCCATGCTGGGTACAACCAGAGATCAACTTCCCCAAATTTGATACATCCAAATAATCTTCTAACTAGATAATACCATATGAACTATACCAGCTAAGAAAACAATTACTGTATGTTATGGAGAACAATAGAGAACAGCTATAGGTTCCATGTCTATGTTCTGTGTATTCCTGCTTATAATAAATGACATTACTGAAGTAGAAGAAATTAGATATAGCACAAAACCTTATCGAAATAAACATCATGTTTCCTGTAGGGGCTGTCAAAGTATAAATGAAGCACAGATGTCTATGTCTCTGTTTTCAATAAACCCAACCTGAATTATTATGCAAAAAAGCATGCAATTTAGCTCTCCTGATTTCCGTAATTGTTGCATCTAATTTGTATATTATATTACATAAGAACTTTCAAAATGCAGAAGGAGAAAGTGGCAACCATATTTCTGCTGATTGGCTTGATTGATGATTGATGATCTAAGTTCTTATTTTCGGACAAGATCTGGATGATAGCATAATCCTACGTATATCACTTTGATTGCCCTCTCTCTTTTTACTTTGGGAGAAACAGATTTCAATTCTTGACCCTAAAAATAAGAGATGACTCCAAAATGGGAGTCATATTTGCCTGCCATGTTATACCTCAAATTTCAGGCAGATAGGGTTATCCTTATACCTTTTGAAATATTTGCTGGCAATATAGGAAAAGGCTTGGGAAACTTTTCCCATGGATATCTCTCAGGTTGGGTTTATTGAAAATCTAACACAGAAAGAGAAAGAAAGATTTAAAAAAAATAATTTTCCATGAGATACTATTCATAGTTTCATAAGAAGTCAGATACATGAATTCTGTTTCCCACCATGACTACCCTGCCAGATTCTAATGGATTACAACCTGCATGAACAATTCAATCTATGGGAATATATTGGAGTCACAAAACCAGAAATCTTTTGCATCAATTCCAGAGCCTGTAATGTTTCTACTTTAGGTCACATTACTCACATAAGCACTGTTTGAAGAGTTGAGTTATGGGACAGGCAGAAGGGTTCCATGACTAGGTTTTGTTCTGAAATGTTCTAAATTTCTGAAGTATGAAGGTAGCTTTAGGCAGAACTGAATATGCCACCCTTTAGGTGAACAAGAAAGCCTTTCCTTCAGACAAAAGATATTCATTGGAATCTTTCTCTGGCTAAAAGCCTTTTCAAGTCTAATAGGTGATGCCAAATGGTTCCTTCATCTTTTATCTGGAAAAGAAAGAAGATACCCAAAATATACACTGATATCATCACCAATCTAATAATTGAATTGTGCATTGCTGGGTCAGATCTTGTCATTATTAGGGCTGTTGGAAATAATTGTGAATATTGTAATGAGCTGAAAGATCTTAATGAAATTATAAGCAACGTAACAACCCCTTCCCTTCATCTTTGTCAGTTGGAAATACAATTAAGTAACAAGAATGGAAAAGTTAAACCCCTTCTTATATTTCTTAACAAGGATATTAAGCTTGGTTTATTTTCAGATAGCCTACTACCATCTGAGTACAGTTTAAACAGCAATAAGAAGAACAATCTTCTTGTGGATGTCCCATTTATAAATCAACAATCATGTGCAGTAATTGTAACCTTCTTACAGAAAGCAATTTTAGCTGGAGCATTTCAGCTCACAAAGTATGATTAGATCCAATGGCCTATCATTTTCCAATTATGTCTTTACAGCTGCAGTCTTATACACATTAGCCTAGAAGTACTACGGAATACAACTTTTTTTTTAGAATAAAAACATATCTGTGATTGTCCTTTATTATATACAATGGAATCTTATGACCTCTGGGATAATGTCCTGGAGACCTTAACATGGTTGGGGCTTTCTTCTTTTTGATTTATTTAGATACATTGCTCATTTCTTCAGATTTTAGGTGGCTAATGATATTAAAATATCCCAGAAATCCTCCCAATGCATAATAGTTTAACAGAGACATAGAAACCAACAAATACAAATTCCATGCAGATGCACCTCCAAATTACAGAACACAGAACAAGTAGGATTTCAAAATTTTGCTTATGATTAGAAAAGAGAAGACTGATAATATTGAGGGGAAGATTCCAAAGAGTTTGGATAGCTACTAAGAATGCCCAGTTCTGAGGCTCCATCAGGTAACAATTCTATAAGGACAGAATCTGGAGGGACTTGACTCTCCAGAAAGGATAATTTTTCAGATATGGAACTTTGTAGGGCTGTAAAGATACAGGATGTGACAGCCTAGCAGTTAAGATGCTGGGCTTGTCAGCTGGAAGGATGGAAACCTGAATTTGAGACCCAGACGCTGCATAACTGCTGAGCTCCCTTTTTTCACCCCAGCTTCTATCAACCTAGAAGTTTGAAAATATATAAAAATGCAAATAGACAAATAGATATTGCCTGAATTGGTGGGAAGGGAACAGCATTCTGTGTCCCTCAATGTGTAGTCATACTGGCCATGTATGAAGCATCTTCAAACAATGCTGACTCTTTAGATATGAAATAGAGATGGGTATTACCCCTTAGAGTTGGACATGACTGAAAGGGAAAACCTTTAACTTTTTAGGGCTGTAAAAGTAACAACCAGAACCATGAGTCATTTTCAGAAGCTCTCAAAACAGCAAGGTCACACATCACTTTCTGAGTTGCCTCATCCTGCATCAGCAACAGCTTCAGATATTCTTCAAAAGCAATCCCATGTAGAATATGTTACACTAGTTAAAATGGGATGTCAGCCCCCAAAATCAATAGTTACTTCTAAGCAATTTCCTTTATTGTATCTCACTTATAGTGAGATCTTGCCAAAGAAAAGCAACTACTAGCATCAGTAAAGATATATTCAGTGTGGTTCTATAGAAGAGTTTTCTCTTAGCCATACTACTTAATTTTTCCTGTCTCTTGGTTTTCTGGAATGCAGTTTCTCCCTCCTGGGAATTCAGACTACATTCTACCACCTGGTGATGAGATTACAGTATGAGTGACTGTATGTAGACTTTGTGGGGCTAATATCAATCTTACAAGTCCAATTGTGCTGTACTTCCTCCTCTTTATACTTTAATGAACTTGAGAGGCACTTGCCTGAGCCACATTTGAATGGTATCACATTGTCCTAAACTTTAAAAAGAAAATCAATGTAAGACTTGAAGGATCAGACTTAGTCAGTGCAGTTCTAGTCAATAGATTTACTGGGTCACAAGAATGACTCCATCTGCCCACCAAGCATCCGCACTACCCAGATAAGGCTAATGGCCTTCGTGAGAGGTTGGACCTCTGGCATTTGTGCATTTGTAGTGACTCTAGGCTGATCCCCCTCTTAAGTTCTGGCTCCATCCTTCCTTCTCCCACAATGGTTCTGGTATATATATATCTATCAAGATCATCTTCCTTATGAAATTTTTGCCAATTTCAAAGTTGAATTGTTACCAGTGAAAAGGCCTGTTCCTTATAGTTCCTTGTCACATCTCATCATGAAAACCGCCTACACTTGGGCCTCCAGAGATGACATTACAGTATAGAAAAGAACATATGAACGAGTCATGTGGTCCCAAACTATGAAATACTTCATAGATTAAAATTAGAACCTTCAACAGAGAATGGAAAAGAATCAGAAGCCAATGAGTGTCTGAAACTAGTATGTCTGTGTTTGTTTTGCTTATATTCAATCACTGTCTTGCTGCAAGATTCTGAAGTTTCCAAAATATTGTTCAAGGACAATTTGACAAACAACTTGTTGTGGTAGTCTAAAAAAGATGTTACCCCAAGCATGGATTTCTATAAAGAGCATGTCCCTGTCTATAAAGGACATAGATGTTATGTCCTTTATAGGTTGGAAATAATTGTGTTGGAAATAATGTTGGAAATAATTATGAAGCAACCAATGAAGGTAGCTTCATATCACAAAGATCTCTTGTACTGCCAATGATAATGGATCTAGATGCACATATATTATGGGCATTTTGCATTTGCTTATTCATAAATCCTTTCCATACTGCTTCACATTTTAACAAAATAGTATTTGTTTTTGCATGTATTTTTGTTCTAAGATAGGCATGTGGGGTTTTTATTCTCTTATAATAGGCAATTTGATACACATTTTTTCCTAAAGTCAATATTAGGAAGATATGCTACATTTTGACATCTTGAATAATGTCAAAACAAAAAAGGAAAAATAATAGCATAATAATAAATTATGAGCATAGACAGTCACTGATGTTAAAGTCCAATCCACTGATTTTTATATCACAAGAAAACTATTCTTTCATAAACTGTGCTGTCTCAAAACAGCAAGGTCAGCTCTGCCTTGGAATCAGGATTGCTAAATGGTACGATCATTACAGTTATAATGCAGATCAAATTAAAGAAAGTGATTGGCAGATTGCTTTCACTTTATCTTTTCTCCCACAAGTATCACCAGCTGGTGGGAAAAATAACACCTGTTGCTTTTTTTAAGAGGTGGGGGGCAGAAGGCCTTAGACCTTCTGGGTATGGTAGCTTTTGGAGAATGTACTTGTTAGAGTTGAGGGGACATGAGTGACCACTATCCTTATGAATCAGGTCAGCTTGTGGAAAAATGTGGACTAATTTACTTTGCTGAGCAGATCAAAATCCAAAAAATATATATGTGAGAGAAAGCTTAATATTGAAGTTTTATTTATTTTGTATAATCTACTTTTTTGTTAATTTAGACAGGCTAAAAATGTTTGAGAGCGATAATTGCCAGTTAAAGATTGAGAATTAAGATAGTCAGTGATGAGTAACCTTTGGCCCCAGAGGAGAACATGAAATCTTCTGACTCCTTTTTGAGGCTCCTTCTAGGCTCTTTCTGATTGTACAATGTTTCTATCTCTCTCCACTTGTATTAAAGTTCATCGCGTTCTGATGACTTTCAATACTTGCATTTATTATTTTTCTTCTTCCATCTCAAATGTCATTCTATTTTTGCCATATTTCCTCTTTTTCAACACTCAAAGTTTTTTCCCATTCTGTCATATCCCACTCCCAAAATGCAGGCTAGATAGTTGATTGTGCAAGGAACAGGGTCAGCCCACTCCCAAACATTTCCAGCAGTGTCCTATTAAACTTTACCTTAAGGCTGAAGATGAAAAAAGATAAAGCAGGTCAAATCAGCCAATGAATTTTACTTACCTAGTGGAAAGATCTCCACATTCCACGAATATGGATAGCATTAATTGGCCTGCTTGATAGAAGTGCTCCAGAAAACATTATAGCTCATTACCTTAAAACCCTGAAGTGTCTCTAATGCCAGAACAGCCAGAAAACTTGTTTCAGAGAATCTAATGTTCATTTACTTTTTAATACTGCCAGTTCAAAATTCTACCTGTGTGTGACTGATCTTCCTGTGTTAAGCAAAATAATACATTAGTATTCTGATCATTCATTAATATAATAATATGTGAGTTGTATCAATATATATCATAATTCTTCTTAGAATAAAATACAAAAATAATCTTGTTAGGTCAGACAAAGATCCATCTTAGTTCATCATTCAGTTTCTCATAGTGATCAACCGAATATCTGCTGGTGCTCACAAGCAAGAAGAGAGAGAAGGTATATCTCTCCTGCTGTTGTTTCCATACAACTGGTATTTGGAAGGATGTGGCCAGATACCAAGATTCAGTCATCACATCTAACAGTTCTTTTGTAAATCTGTCCTTCATGAATGTATACAATTCCCCTTTAAACCAATGTAGATAATGACCATCACCATATCTTGTGGTAATGAGTTCTGGAAATTATTTATGTGCTGAGTAAAAAAGTTGTTTCTTTTTGTCTGTAAACTGGTGTTGTGTTGACAAGTAAAGGAGCAACATGAATCAAGATATATGATCAGTAAAGAGATTTATCTTTGACCTTGACCCTTTAATGCCACAGGATTGAAGAAAGGGCTCTGACATTGGAGAGGGGATCTAGATTAGATTCTGCCCTCCCGTTTAGTTTCAATAGCTTGCTGCTTCCAACATTGGCACATGAAAGAGTAGCGAGAAAAGAGACCCAGGATTCAAAAATATAATTCTTCCATCTAATTGCTATCAAGGTGTAACAGGGCATGCTAACTCTATCTAATATGTCATGTTATAAGTTATAAGCTCCTTTTACCTTTTTCTGATCTTTGGGTGATAACAAGCAACTTGGCACCAGTAATAGTTAAACTAATAGGAAAATGGAATGTGAAAAAAAAAGAATTGAATCTCTGCTTGGAAAAGGGGAATGTGATCTGCAGCTGGATGCATGCTATGTTCTTGCACTTATGCTTAACCAGGAAGCAATTCATCAAGATCAGATCAGGCAGAGGCTGGAGACAGCAACCAGAGATAAGAATGTTGACAGTTAACTGCCAGGCAGTAAGTCACTTTTGACTCAGCAACCTAACAAATCAATGAAAAGCTGGGATGACATGGAAAGGAATGTGTGATGGATGCTGCTGATAGAGAATCAAGAACAAATTGTTTGGGTTTGTTTTGGAAAACTGTCTGAACCATGTACCTGTACTATGTAGCTGTCCTCCCCAATAACCAGATTGAGGTTGGCCAACTCAACTATGAGGTGGATATTTGTAATTTGCTATGAGTGAGTGAATTTGGTAAAACATTATTGTTGCTAAATCTCAGTGTCTTATGTTATTTATTGCACAAGATTAAGCTACTTTTTAGGGGACTTCCAGTTTGCCTAATGGTTAAGGCACCAGGTTAGAAACCAGGGTAATGTATGTTCTAGTCCCATCTTAGGTACGAAAACTGGCTGGGTGACCTTAGTCCAGTCACTCTATTTTAGTCTGATTTATTTCATAGGATTGTTGTGGGAAAAATAGGAGGAGGAATTCACCACCATGCGTTGTTTATAAAAATAAAACTGGGACATCCATCCATCCATCCATCCATCCATCCATCCATCCATCATCTATCATCCATCCATCTATCTATCTATCTATCTATCTATCTATCTATCTATCTATCATCTAATCTATCTATCTATCATATATGAAAGAACCCAATTGTATGAGAAAGCAAGGTCTGTCTCCTTGGAGATAAATTCTTGTTTTACAGCCTTCATAGACTTAAGTCAAGGATCCTCAGACCTTGGACTGGTGAGCATATCTGGGATTCTTAAAGCATAACATTACTACTGTGGCTACTGTGAGTTAGGTAACTTACCCATTCATAGAATCACACTGGAAGGATTCTTAGAGATTATTTGGTTGAACATAATGTTCAATGCATGGTTAACTAGGGCATCTGTGGCATTTATCAAGAAAAACTCTCCATTTCATATGGCAATTTGTTCTTCTGGGAATACTATAGCTCATGCAGTCCAGAATTCCTTCTGACACCTAGCCTGAATCTACTTCCTTGTAATTTAATCCACTGGTTCTGGTTCTATCTTCTGGGAAGAAATCCACTTCTGTATTATGTGACATTACTTAGACATTTGAAAATTACCATCATATCTCCCTGCAATCATTTCTTTCATAAGCTAAATATACCCTTTAACCATTCCTCATAAGGAACTCTGAATAAACCCCAAGTAATTATTCATGGACTCATAATACCTCAGGTCCCATATTGGGATTGTAGCCTTAGGTTCAATTCCAGAGAAACTTCTGCCTCAGATATAACTTGTAGTAACAGTCTATATCTGTCTGTCTGTCTCTTTGTCTGTCTCTCTCTCTCTCTCTTTTTCTTTCTGAAAGAACTTGATTCAACATATTTACATTGAATACAGAAGATTCCACTGTGTATTGCATTTCCTTCTCACTTACATTGAATTAAAAATCCAAATCAATGGTACATTGTGGCTGTCCTTGAATGTAAATAACAATGCCATAACTAGTATTCTAAAAAAAAATAGTAATGCATTTCTAAGAGTTTTGTTGATTTACAATCCCATTGCTTCCAACCAGAATACAATTACATAGATGCTCAAAAATCTGATATAAAAGTACTAGACTTCCTGTACAGCATTTGAGAAGATCCCTTCCTAGAGAATAAAGGAGCATCAAAATTACTACCACATGATAAGTAACCAGCTAAATTAATGGTGCTATTTCTTTGCTTTCAGATTAAATGATGATAACTAAAACATGGCATCCTCTCACACATCTGCTTTCAAATTTAATAATGTCATTGCCTTAGTGGCCATCAATCATTTCAAAGCATTAACTCATAACTTGTATTTCTTGTGGGTAATCTTGACTGTCAGGTGTAAAGTAGAATAATGAACACTACTGGCATGAGCAAGAAGGTTAGGCTACTGGACTATTATTCCAAGAGTGAGTTAGACCTGAGTAATTGTCAACTTGTCATCAACTGATTGTTTTGAATTTATACCGAGCCTCATGAACATATTGCCTTCCATGAGACAAGTTGAGGTGACATGTGTTGAAAAGGAAGTGGTATTCTCTGGAGAAAGTGACAAATGGTCTCATAATGTCCTCCTTCAGTGACTCCAGGAGAAAGCCTGTGACATGAGCAGTGTTTGATGGGATATGACATACTTAGTGCCCCTATCATTCCCTGTAATAGCAAATAGGGGTGCTTTAGATTGGAGTGGCTGATGGACTTGTAGGGAAGATGCTGTCTCCATACCTTCCTTGCTTTTATTTTTTATTTTGTATTTATTGATCATATTTTAATACTTTTATGTTTATGATTTTAATTGTGAGACACCCAGAGCCACTTTGTAGAGCGAGATGGGCGGCATGAAATGTAATACACAAACAAACAAAGTCAAGTGTTGAATGGCTACAGAAATGATAAGAACATGTCCAACTGTTAGGACTCAATCTGATCTTGGAATTTGTATACTGCTGCCTCATGTGGTGAGGCTCAGAACTGCAAATTCCTTGAATCCTGAGTAAGAGTAGAATGGTTAAGTGGACAGAGAACTACATTTCCCATTTCCCCTATGATACCTTAATACTCTGATTATAATTTCAGGGAAAAAAAAGTGGTTCAGATTTTGCATAAGTGTGTCAAAGCTCAATTAGTGGCTGGAAGATTCCAATTTAACTTATTTACTTACTGAATTGGTAAGAAGAATGCAGAAAATGTGAATATATATCCATCATCCACACGCCATCTATCAGGGCTAGAGATGATCAGGTCTCAAGTCTCTTCTGAGAGGATAGTTCTGTGAGACAGCATGGAGGGGTTAAAGCTGATTGAGTATAAATTCTGAACTACCCTTCCAGTTTGTTCATGAACTATCAGCTATCTACTAATGGCCGTTGTTTCCTGGAATACAATAAAATAAATGTGGTAGCTATGTTTATCCTAGATTCTTTGGGAGGGTGGCAGAGTACTTCATTGTAGACTGATGATGGATGAGATTTGGGAATAAATTTGTTTGTTTATTCCATTTGTATATTGCTAAATCAATTGCAGATTAACAGCATTTAGTAGGTGAGGTCTCCCAAATGTCAAACATTATATGCTTTCTGAAAATTAAACTGTCAAAGTTCAGCCTTTTATTTATATTTAGTTTTCTAAGTGCATGTTGGCTTTTTTTCTTTTTTTCCAATCAGAAGGTCTGCCTAAAGTCCAGTAGTCTGCCTAAAGCTACTTTTGCCTAAAAGGGCATTTATTGTTTTCTATACTGCCACAGAAAGCACAAATTACTAATTAATGCAGCTGGTCTTGTTTAATATTAATTAATAAATACATTGCTGGATTTTTATCAATTTTTAAACTATTGGGTGTCTCCAACTTTCCTGGTATTCTTTTCTTTTGATACTGGTTAGTTTGGTTATTTTTAGGAAGGCTGTTAGAGCCAGATGTCTTCACAACATTCCAATTATCACATAGCCCAGAAGGAAGAGGATCATGGAACTGTTGTGACCTATAAGAGTTTTATAGTAAATAGACCAGGTAAGTGTATCTGTATCTCAGTCATAGAGTTACAAGGTAGAAAGACCCTTTACTTACTGAATTAATTCCTTCCTTCCTTCCTTCCTTCCTTCCTTCCTTCCTTCCTTCCTTCCTTCCTTCCTTCCTTCCTTCCTTCCTTCCTTCCATCCATCCATCCATCCATCCATCCATCCGTACCTTGGAATTATGTTAAAGCTACCTGATATTGTAAAATGAAAAATAAATAAACTACTTTTCCTTTAAAAACAAATCTCACAAAGCAGTTACATTCAGAGACAATCATGCAATTAAATACATTAACAAATTATATTATGGCCTTCTGCATAGTAAAACTAATAGAGTTATTCTACAATGTTTTAGTACCTGAGGCAAGAAATTCAAATGAAACCCTTAATTCCCCTTTCCACTTGGGCTAAAACTTTGAAAGATCTGTTTATCCTCTTCCTGTTTCACTTTTCCCATGTTATTGCTTTGCTACTTACCTCAATCAAAAAAAAAACTTCTTAAAATGCCTTGTTTGAAATCTTAAATGACTTTCTAAACCTTGAACAGCCAATGTAACTTTTCTTGCGTGCAAAATAAATATTGTCACTTTTATCTGTTTTAATAATGATACTTAAAAGAAACCCTTTGGGATGAAAAAGAATAGTTTTTGCTTTCTTCTGCATGGCATCTCTTCAGGTTTCTTCCTTAGTCTTTTCTACTTAAAAATAAACATATTAAATTCTCAATCTTTCTTTGTAGACTTGGCTTCCAGTCTCCTGATTATCTTTGTAATTCTTTTTTTGAATCTGCTCCAGTTTTCTGAACCCCCCTCAGTCTTTCAGAGACATTGTCAGCATTTTCTGGCAAGCTATCTGTATTTAGCTTTCCATTTTCCTATGGCTGTGCATTATAAAACTAATGAACATTCAACAAATGAATTCCATTTATTTTAGTTATAGAAATAGATGGGCATTTTAATGAAGGAGTGCTGAGCAAAGATCCATTTAGTTTTTAATTCATTTTAGTTTGCATTTTAACACTGGAGCAATCTCTATAGCTCACAAAAAGAAATCACTTAAAATAAAGAAGTAGTTTTAGCATTGCCTACAAAATCCTATTTGTTTGATTTTGAGAGGTATAGTACTTGGAAGATAGAATATTTCATATGTTTGAATGAAAATCAAAGAACATTAAGAGAAGATTGGGTTTTCATTAGAAAACAACAGAAAAATAATGAAAAACAAAAACACAAGAAAACTATTTCTAAATCAGCTTGAAATATAAATGAAAAACAAAGGAATGAACAATAAAGCATGTGAAACTTGAAATAAATAAATAGATAAAAGAAAGAAAAAACTGATCAAATATAAGTAATTCATTTTTTGGTGTACAGTGGTTTTTTTTAAACAATAATGAGAAACAACAATTCATAACTTATCCCCAAAAATATAATTTTGGATTGTATATAGATAATATTATTCAAAATACACTTTTTAAAATCTTTGTAGTAAAATTGCAAAAAATGCAAACTTTCCTAAAAAAGGCAACTGGACTTTTATTATTACATGTAACCAGAAAACATGTTGACTCCTATTCAGGAGGCTTTATCAATTCCCTATGAAAAAAGGGATGGTAAGAAAATAAGTATGTTTCTCAAAAAATGACGGGAAACAAGACACACAGATAGATTCTCACATAACTAGCTAAACAGAGTGATAGGTGAGCAATGAAGATTTAGAGAAAGATTGCTTTAGAAGTCAGTAAAAAGTCAGACTTCAGAGTCTGCTGAAAGGGTTTTTTTTTGCAAATGATTTAAGGCAGATAGTAAACATGAATTCCTCCCCCCCCATTAATGAAAGGATTTAACATTTTTATATAAATACGTTGATTCCTCTTGAAAACTAGTTCATTTCTTTGTCAAGAAGTTGGAATTTGCAGTCATTGAAGCAATGTCTATGGTCTTTACGTTGCAAATGGACTGCAGATGATGAAATATATATATATTTTCTTACCATCCCATTTTTCATATGGAATTTTTAAAGCTTGCTGGATAGGAGTTGAAATATTTTCCAGTTACATCTAATAATAAAAGTCCAGTTGCCCTTTAAAAAAAGTTTTCATTTTTTTTGCAAATTTCCTACAAATCATTACCTGGATTAAAGAAAACATACATAGACACTTTTAAAAATCTTATTTTCTTTTATAGAAACACTGTGATTTGTAATGGTATATGTGTGTTTTATATGAATGTTTCTCAAATATTCATTCTTCATCAGATAATGTAATCAGACTTTGGATAAACACGTAGCAGGGAACAACACATGTCAACAAAATTGAAACATTGTCACCATAGATGCTCTTTTAGCAGATCATACTATTGGGATCTCAAATAACCCCTAGAATTTATTCCCACCTGTACTCAATACAGAAACCTAGAGCAATATTCTTTGGCTTTGCCTTTCTTTCTTCTCTATTCTGTGAATCCTTTTTCTATTGCCTGTAGTCAAGGCCACTTAGATTGTAGCCTTTCTTTCTTCAGAAACACAGCTGTGACCTCTTCCAATCCCAAAGGAATGAACATGTGGGAATCATTTCAGACATGTTTTTAAAAGAAGTAAAGATTTTCCCTTTCATTTGTGTCTGACTCTAGGAGCAATGCTCATCCTTGATTCAAGCCGAGGGAGCCAGTGTTGTCTGAAGATGCTTGTGTGGTCATGTGGCCAGAATGACTATATGCCAAGTCTCATGGAACACTGTTACCTTTCCCACTAAAGGTGGTATCTATTTATCTACTTGCATTTTTACATGCTTTTGCACTGCTAGGTTGGCAGGAGCTGAAGCCCACCCTGTTACGTGGCAGTGCTTGAGTCGCAAATTGCAGAATTGACCTCTTATCCAACTAATCCAATATCTTAAATGCTTGGCTATTTCACAGAAATATGTAACTAGAGATGGAGAGAAAGAAAGCTACTAGCCATTCACACACAATCACAAACCAGGTAACAATATTTCCTCTGGTTTTGTTAGATGGAAAGATAGCAAGTGGGAGAGGAGGAAGACTTTTAGTGATTATATGTTGATAAAGATTCTCAGTCATCCAGGTAGAATTGTCTGGAAGTTTGAGTCGTGCCAGCTGGACTTCTTTTTTTGTTAGTTAAAAACAATTCGCTTTTTATTCAAGTGGCTTTCTCAGTTTTTAGATGACTCAACTTCCAAACTTAATGATTATATATTCATATCCTGAATGCAGTGCAGAATGTACTGATTGAGCTTTCAGATTCCACACTCTCCCTCCCATTCTTGATTTGCTTTGCTACATAATGTATAATATATATGGCAGCCATTCTTGCTTGAATTTAGATACACAAAGTCCCCAATTTACAATCACAGTTGGGATTAGAATTCTTGTTTCAAATTTCTGCTAAGCAATGCAGTTTTTAAATGAATCACATCTGTTGTTATGACCTTTTTTACAACTGAAAAGCAAATGCCTATAATTGTTAAATGAACCACATGATTGTTAAGTGAATCCAGCTTCTCCCATTGATTTTATTTAATTTATTTACTAAATTTTTATACTACCCATCTAGTATCCAAACTGATTTTGCTTGTCAGAAATCAGTTGAAAAGGTTGCAGATGACGATTAATGAACCAGGACATTTCAACCATTGTAAATATATGCCAGTTACCAAGGACTCACATTTTGATCACGTAACCATGGAGATACTGTGATGGTTGTAAATGTGGGACCAATTGTAAATCACATTTTTTCAGTGCTGTTGTAACTTTGAATAGTCACTAAACAAAT
>JANHZU010005549.1:43955-57082 GCA_032468055.1 Acrochordus granulatus | reverse complement strand
AGTGGTCATCTGAATTAAATTCTCCCATTCCTGTCCATTTTAGTTCACTGATTCCCAAGATGTCGACATTCAATCTCTCCATCTCATGTTTGACCACATCCAGCTTACCTTGATTCTTACGTTCCAGGTTCCTATGCAATATTGTTCTTTACAGCATTGTGCTTCCCTTCTACCTCCAGTCACATCCACAGATGAGTATTCTTTCAGATTTGGCCCAGGCATTTCACTCTTTCTGGATCTATTTGTAATTCCTTCTGATCTGAGAGACTCATCTTCTGTTCTCCTGTCATTTAACCTTTTGTTTCTGTCCATGTGGTTTTCTTGGAGTGGGTTGCCATTTCCTTCTCCAGTGGAGTCCTGTAGCCCATTTTTCACTAGATCTCTAGGAACCCCAACAACATCTAGTGCAATTCCTTGTTAACCCAAGTGATGACTGAGCTGGTATGGATTTCTGTAAATCACATCTCATACTTTTTATTGGAGGGAGACACTCTTTGTCTGGCTCCTCTGATGAGATCTGTCTGGTACAGTAGAACCTCTGGCATAGCTCTCATTTTCTCCATAGCACACAAGCCCCCCAACCATAGCAAGGTGGTACCTCACTGGGGGGAAATTTAAGTTTAATCACAAGGTAATCACAAATGACTTCCTGAAATTTTTGCTCAAGTTTGTGGGCAAAGTGGACAATTTCTCCAAAGTTCTTCATTCAGAGGGTGTTTTTCCCTTGCGGTTTAATTAAGATGTAAGATGTAAGCGAGACTGCAAAATACTTGGAAATACTATACCATGAAAGACATATTCCTTTGTTATTTTGCTAGTAAATCTGTGATTAAATATGTCAAACTCTCTCTCTCTCTTTGAAATAATTTCTCATATAAGTTCTTTTTCATCAAAATGAAGGAAATCTGGCTTATAATGGGATTGGAGAATTTTTCTACTCAGTGTTAATTTATTTGACTTAAAGGATAGCAAAGGCTGCATGTCAAGAGCATTTGTGTCTAGGCATGTTTGACTATTTCTTCTAGAAATCTGGCCTTTTTTATTTCTTCTGTACATTTATTTCATACATAGAAATGTTTGACTATGGTAGTATTAAAACTGAATTTATTTCCAATTACCAAGCATCCATTTATCTAGCTAATGTTTCCTCAAGTAGCAAGTAAACATTAAATTGAATATAGATGCTTAAGGGGAGGGGGAAACTGAGTCATTAAAAAAGCATAAAGAACATAATTTATTCTCAGGAAAAAATGCTAAAGTTTGACACAATATAGTCCATGCTTTATAAAAACCAGTGCTTAAATTTTACCACTCATACAGCATGTTTTATTTAATATCTAAAATTTCCAATTAGGTTTCTACATTCACTTGGCATTTAAGCTCTTAAAATGTTTAAGAAATGTCAGTTCCTCCATGAACCCTTGGCCCCTATTATGTGGGGTGCCACAGTGTTGGGTGCTTTTTCATTTCCTCTTTAATGTCTACATGAGGCTACTGGGTGAGCTCATTTGTTGCCACAGGGTGAGGCATCATCTGTATGTTGATGTTACCCAATTATACATCTCTACCCTTGGCAAATTGAACAATGTCGTGAATAACATATTCAGGTGTCTGGAGGCTGCAAGGGTCCTCCTAGGCTCATGACTTCTGCTTAATGAGCACATGGCAATTATGGCCAGGAGGGCCTTTGCACAACTTCATCTTTTTGTGCCAGTTATACCTGTTCCTAGATCAGTAGGCCCTGCTTATAGTAATTCATAGTCACCTCCAAATTGGACTATTGCAGTGCACTGTGCATGAGCCTGCCCTTAAATATCCAGAAGTTTCAGCATGAGGGGTATGTAAATCATGGAAAAAATGATAAATAAGGGAGATAAAAAAAGATGATGGAGAGCTAAAATGGAGTGGGATCTTCAGTCCAGAAGCCATCTCCAGGACATCAAGCTGCCACTTGGACCCCAGGCCAACCTGCAGAGCCAGGTTTTCACTTCTTTGTGGAAGGCCAAAAGGATACAGGTGGATCTCACCTCAGGTAGTATGATGTTCCTTAGGGCAGGTACCATGGCAGAAAAGTCCCTTCTCTTAGATCCTGCCGGCCAGAACTCTGGCTAATGGGATCTGTATTATCCAACATGGTGACCATCTTATGGAACATTTTTCTCCCAAAATTAGATTAGCTCCATCCCTTTTGACATTCCAAACATTCCTCAAGACCTGGTTATGTAATCAGGCCTGGGACTCTTAGGGAACAAGAGATACGCTTAGATGGCTGCCTTGCTAGGTGTCCATTCTGATCCTCTGTTAGCCTAGGGTTTGTATATTTGTTTTTATAATATGTATTTTTAAAATGGATTTTATATTTTTTGCTTTTATATATGTTGTTGTTCAATTGTTGCACACTGCCCTGAGTCGTATTTTGTGAGATCCAAATTTGATAAATAGATAAATAAGCAAGCAAGCAAGCTGTTCTTGCATTTCTTAAACAAAATTAGCTTCATACTTCTCTACTGTCTGTTATTTGTCTGAGTGTATTTCTGTATTGATTTCCAAGCTTAATGTAAAATGTTCTGTTTCCAGTGTTGTAAGTAGCTGATATTAGTTTTTAGAATTTGAGCCCAAAAATTTAGCTATGTATTGCATTTTGCTGTAAAGTAACCATCCTTAGAGTAAGATTTTTGAGATACACTAAGAGACATAAAAACCTGAATTTTGACATCTTTCTTTGAAATATACAGTATACAGTATTTAAAGTCATACCTGAGGAGTATTGAAAGGACCCGAGGGACATAGAAAGGAAGGTAAATGTTCTTCTAAGATGAAAGAAATTGAAAATAGACACTAACTCTTTGCATAGTCACTCATCCTAGAATGAGAATAATGTTTATTTATTGGTACATTGCGCTATTCCATTCAAAACTGAGGAATGTGGTGGATGAGACTGACATTGAAATTAATGTAGCCTGACAACCGAAATCTATAATATTGATAAAATGTATGTAAACTTGCAACTTATTGAAATAAATGGATTGCATTAGGAATTTTTGACAGCTGATACAGAGAGAGATGACCAAAGAGACTGCAAAAACAACTGATTTCATTAGCAAGATTATTATGCTTTTAATTTATTACTTAATCTTTTACTCTGAATAGAGACCAAATTCAGTTTAATCAAACATTTGTATTATTAAAGATGCTGTTATGGCTATTTTTCTCCAAATATAGCCTAGTAGTAGAATTAAATAGGGAGGAAAATGTGAGTTCAAAAGAAATAAATTTCGAGATAGAGCTTACGGCTTTAAACAGGGTAATGGTGAAAAATATAGTACTTTATTTGTTTAGTTCTGTACTGGTAATATCTTGAAGATTCATCGTTATAAAGTAACCTGATAGTCTGTCAATGGTTAATGCGATACCAAGAAGTCATAAGAGTTTAAAGGAAAAGATTCCATAAGTCTGCTGTAGATGAGAAATTGTTGCTGGTCAAGCTATTCCACTTGTAGCAGGAATCACACCCCTTGTAGCAAATTTCTCAACTCAGAAGTGTATTATTTAATTAAACCTGGAACACAGATGTAGAAGCCAGAAGCCAGTGGAGGCATAACATGTTTTAAAACTTCCCAATACATTTTTCATATAATGTTCTTCAAGAGAAAACTTAAAATTTAATCGGAATTGTAATGTCTCTCTCCAACTTTTGTCACTGATTTACAGAAGGTGGAAATGAGGGAGAAAACATTTTGGCAGGAATGGATGTGGCTGAAATGAGGAGGTGGCAAAACTTTGGACTGGTGTTTAAAGCCCCAGCAATCATTCCAGGATCCACTTCATGAAGCAGAAGGCCTGGTTTCTGGAAACACTTCACATGAAAGCATTATACACATAACAGTATTTAAAGAAAAAAGGCAAATCATATTTCTCATTTCCTCTCTCACCCAAAGCATATTTTCTCCTGAAATAAGTACTATTGATTTTGATGGAGTTAAGTTTCAAAACCCATCTAGGATAATTGGAAGGTCAAATTTATTTAATTACAAGTCTGTAATAAAGAATGATATGGAGGTGAAAAATGGCCCTTTTTCAAGTAATGCCTTATTGGACCAATTTTGTCAGAACTACATTGTAATTTTAAATGTGCAGACTTCATTTTATTCTAATTGTATCATATGTCCCCTTGCTTAGTATTGAAATCATCCTCTTTCCAGGAAACCTGAGCAGGATGCTGACTATATTTAGCGTACTATTAAACTGAGGGACTGAATATATTCTCATGAGACTTGAATATAATTACCAGAATTACCAAAACCTTTGAACTTTCCAAAAACAGTATCTTCGGAGAGATATCTGTACTTCCATATTTTTAATTCTGAAGGTACAACTCCATGTGCTCTTTGCCTCCATGTGCATATATATATAAATTCTCTAAGTCACATCTGTTTGATCTTCTCTGATTGAGCCTGGGAGAACCTTGGATGAAATCTATTAGGCAACTGCAGGATTATTGAACATGCTGAGACAGTTGAGAAGAAGGCAATGTCAAAAGGATTCTGTAATGTGTGGGAAAATGACAAGATGTGTCCATATTGACATATCCTGTATTGTCATACATATTGTCCCCAGGCTAAGTTTGAGTCAAGGACTCAGTGTAGGAGTAACTGTGTTGTGGTTTGTTAAGATGCCTAGGAATTGTATTATGATTATTTTTTTAACTTTCCGTTTTGAGATTTTATTTTATATTTAGTGGGAATTGTTAAGAGATATGAACAGAATATTGCATTTAAGATGGGCAGCTATGTAAACACTATAAATAAATAAGGAGAGACAATGAGAGAGAGAGAATGAGAGAGAGAGCGAGAGAAAGAGACCAATTGGGGCGAAAGAGTATTTGGCTCTATGGAAATACCTTAAAGCCAAGTTAAGTCCTACTGAATGTCTAAATGAAAGTTGAAGGTAATGCTTATATTTGAGAATTCAATTATTTTTACATAGACTTCCTATGACTTTTATACTTCTTATGCAGTAAATTGTTTTTAATAGGAGGCATTGAAAACAAGGCCACCCTCAGCCTTGGAAAGTCACTGGTTTATTTTGGGCCATCTTCTTACTTCTCAGTCCAACTTTTCCCTAGGGATATGAGAGAAAAAATAGAGTTCTTTGTGGAACACTGGGCATTCTTGGAAGAAAAGGAAGATATAAATCAAATAAATTAATAATATAGCACTTGGCTGTTGCTCAAATTATTATACTGGAAGATAGTCAGCTTAGTCTCTTTTGCCAGTAGAAATCCCATTTTAAATAGAGTGAAAGGGAGTTCCTCTTTCCATTGTAATTCCTCTTTCTCCAGAAAGTATCCTACTAAGAGAAACACTGGACAGTAGAAAAGAGGAGGGGAAGGCATAATTGAAAATCAGTCCTCCTCCATTCTATTAATACATGTCTTTCACTTAAAAAGGGGACTAAGAAAATGTATTTTATAGCATTTCTTAGTACTACCATAGCATAATAAATATTCCTCAAAACAAAAATGTAAAAGTACATAGTATTAGGAAAGAGAGAGCAAAAATGCTGGTTTGTTTATTCTAGAGTAGTTCTTACATACTGTACTTGCATATACCCAAATGGCATCATGCAGAAACGTTTCCATTATCAGAGCTGCCAAGCCTGTGAGTCTGAAGTGGTACTCATCAGTAGCCAGTGAGTATGCTATCTCCATCCTTCCTCCAGAGTGCAGACTGACATGATTTTTCTGTAACATCCAACTACAATCTGAGCTGCAAGTATGGAGATTGCTATCAAGACATGCATGGCCAATGGTGTAGGAAGTGGTTCTCAGGTTTGGTGAACAGCTGCCAATTACCCTATTATGCTAGCCAATTCTCCAGCTGATTTTGAGGATGGGGAAAGTGAGTGGTTGTAGGAGATATCTGAGCACTTCATCTCAAGGAGAAAAATACCCGAGTATTTAATACTATTTTTAAAAATGAAATTAGATAGAGACTAAAGATAAAAGAAGGATTGTGTTGTGAAAAAGCTTTCTGAAGAACAAATATCTCATTCAAAATCTGTTGGGACATTTGTATGGTATTTACTGCATATGCTCTTGGTAGTATTATATCTGCATTTTTTGGCAACAGTCTGGACTATATCATACAGAACACTGCTGTTACTTTTTAAAAAAAACTTAAACTTTAAAAACTTCAGTTGAACAGGATTAAAAGAGCTTCATGATAAGCAAGGTTCAAATTGAGAATAATGTGAAAGGGTGTAGCCAGTGGGGATAAAATTGTCCTGAGTATCTCAATCTTTTTAATGACACTGCCATTAGCTGTAATAATATACAGTATTTAGGATAGGTAGCAAACTGATGCAAGCCCTGCCAGATGGTCTCCCAACCTATCATCTAATCAGCCGTATTATTTGGTTTAAGATGTAGATAGTTTGCAGTCTGATCAGCCTTTTTAAATATTGCTCTGCAGTGTTGTTCACACTGCTGTCACAACTTGCACATTTTCAGCACAACTAGAGTGATTGACTAGTTTGACAGATGATGGGTAAGAAATACTGTCACTAGGGAAGGGAACTTATAGAAAGGATCATTTAGATCTATCTTTCTCAATAAAGCTTCCCATCAGCTATACCTAGATAAATGTTTCAACAATTTATTTCCTCTTATGGTTTTCTACTGTATCATCTTTATGGACAGTCCTCTTTCTATCATGCTGTCTATCTTGTGTTTAAATAACTGACAAATGTATGCAAATATATATTACATGGGTTTAATGAGTAGTGCTAGGTATTTTAAACTTCTCAATCCTCAAACTCTCTCAGTTCTCAGATTGAGAGTGTTATACATATCTGGGTAATACTGCAGTTTTGCAATTATTTTCCAATCTAAAAGGGAAAAAAAAATGTGGGACAAGAGTAGCCATGAAAAAATGCTTTTAAAGATCTTTCTAAGGTAGAGCAGCTTCTTTTCTGTATTCAGAGAAGTTATCATTGTCTATTATATTTCAGTGTCTCAGAAGCAGAATCAGCTAGGCCAATTCATCTTGGTAGGCCTGGTATCCTTATTCTTGTTCCATGTGCATCTTCTCATTTAAAACTATTTTTTAACAGTTACAACTTCATGATTCTGATCCATTTCTCTCAACGTTCTGTATCCCAGTTCTCTATATTTATAAAATAACACACTGCAACTCTCTCCCTGTGTAAGGATTTATCTTCTAGTGCAGTCATTCTTGAATGTTTAACCCAATTATTCCTTCTCCCAGTCTTAAATAACGTCATTATACTGACATCCCAACTCACCCTTAAATCTCTCTCTGTTTATTTATGTGTATATACACATACATATATATATATGAATGATGAGAAAAGATCTGATCTGATCTCAGGAATAATATAAACCCTTTCTTTAATTCATCTTATATTCCCCAGATATTGGGGAGAATGACACCATAGGTTTTCTACTTTTCCTAAGGGAACTGAACAAGTGGAAATTCTTTACATAAACATTTGGGAAACTTTTGAAAGCACTGTCCCTTCAGACTTCTGGTGAGGATTTATGGTGAACTAGATATCCATGAAAGAGTGGGGACAGCATTGTGGCAGAGATTGGCAGCTAAATGGCAAATTCTGGCCTGTGAAGTTTTTCTGGAAAAGGGACAGATTGTGAGGACTCTCCCTTGTACTCCAGACAGCTCTCCTCATGAGTAAACTCCAGGAACTAACATTTTTCTGATTAACTCATCTGTGGCTGGTCGTTGAGGGATTTTAATCAAGTTCACAACCATAATGTAGTCTATATTGACCTCTTTCTAAATCACTTTGGAAAATGGCTTCTTAACTATTTTTTAATTATTGGGAAACTTTGGATCAACAAGTTTTTATTAGCTGGATGAATTTTATTAAAACTTATTTTACTAAAGATCAATCTTTAGCAAAATAAGTTTTAAATACAAGTGTGAGTACTTAAAACAATTCTCTTTCTTTGAAATAAACAGCAAAAAGTTCATTTTGTAAAGTTCCAAATGGACTAAAAGTCCAGATGGATTTGAAATAAGATTTTGAAATTAATTATAAGAATCCTTCCCATGGGAAAATGCTATACTTTTGAATTATTAAAAAGAACATGATAAGATGAGATTTTGAAAGTTGGACAATAAAGGGAACCAGAAATAACTTCAGATTACAGTTAAAGGAGAAGAACACTGACATTCGATATATTAATACAGAATGGAGAAAATATTTTAAATTGGATATATTGAAGGATATTTGTGAGTAATGGACTCAGAAGTTAATTTTAAAAATGTTTGTCATTATAGATAGTCTGTGTTTGAAAGATGCAATGGAAGATATACATTTTTTCCTGAACAAGAAAAGACTGATTTAAAAGTGGAATTAAAAATGACATGCTAAAGAATGATATTGAAAAAGATGCTGTAGTGGTTTACAAATGAAACCAGATGATGTTTTAATAATTAAAAGGGGTATACAAATAATAAACCAAAAGAATGATCTGAATAACTTTCCTCTATTGGATTTACAAAAGAGAGCTGTTAAAGTTTTGAAGGATTTTGTGGAAAAAGAGAGGGATAAGCCAGGGGGAGGTGTCAAGCATGGGATCAGTCTCATATCTCTACATAACTGCAAGGGTAGTAGACCCAGCCCCTCCTGATGGCTGTTGGATCTTATCTTCCAGCCACAGATGTTCAACCACTAGCCAGTTTGGCAGATTCTTGTAAATACACAAGACCAAATAAATCAATCAGCTCGAATTTGGCTTCCTGACCCTGGTCTTTCATGCCTGACAATTTTGTGAGAAAGGATAAAGGAAAAAAGAAATCAAGTGAGCTAGTTTGGTCTAGTAGTTAAAGCACCAGGCTAGAAACTGGGAGGCCATGAGATCTAAGTCTTCCTCAGCCATGAAAATAGCTGGGTGACCTTGGCTAGTCACTTTCTCTCAGCCCAACCCACCTGAGTTGTTATTATGAGGAAAATAGGAGAAGAAAGGAGTATTAAAAATGTTCACCTTGAATTATTTGTAAAAATAATAAAGGTAGGATATAAATAAAATTCTAGGATATTATTTGATGGTATTAAAATCAATAAATTTAAAAGTAAAAGAAAGGAATATAAAGTTGGTTTATTTGATAAGAGTTAAAATAAAGATATTGTTATTTCTGATAACCCTTAGTGGAATTCTGCTGACCAAAACTGAATGACAAGGCTTTAAGGATTTGTTTATAGATAAGAAATGAGATAAGAGAAGAAGAGACCATTTGCTGAATTTTAAGAGAAAGTGATAAGTTACTGAAATTGTTGTTATGAAGGGGAAATCAGTTCTGTATATATTTCATTTCTTTTTCATTTACATATTCTTACTTTTTCTTTCTTTTCTATTTTTTTACACTTTTTTACTTTTTCTTTTAGTTTGTATTCATTTTTATCTTTTTAATTTAAATGCTTAATAAAATTATTATAAAAATAGTACTGCCCTGAGGACCAGACTGAAGACAAAATACTTATTCTCTGTTGAGTTCACATGGTCTTCGTGATAATACATTATTGTGATGGTATCAAAATCACAATTATAATATTCCATTTGCCAAGGCTATTCAACTAAGGAAAAACAAAGAATAAAGGTATGAAATAGCTTCAGGGAGGAACAACTACGACTATAAATGTAATTGGATTCTGGAGACCTGGTCATGTTTTGCCTAGGTATGTGGGAATCACTTTAAATTGGGTCCGTTATATTTCCTACCTTAATACATGTGTGTGTGTCTGTGTATGTTTGTCTCTCCGTGCTGGCAGCTATTACATTAAGGAAAGATATTTGCAAAAAGCCATACTTAGGAAGGGCAAGAACATTCATAAGAAATTACACAAGCTGAGAATGACTGTTGACATGATTGGATTCCACTTAAATCAGTGGAAGTGAAATAGGAAATGGATTCTAATAGGAAATGGAATAGGCTAAAGAAATAAACATGAAAAGGATTTTCTACTGTACTATTTTAAATGTTAATTCTAGCTTGCTTTCATGTCACTTTAAAATTATTCTGTTACAGGTACTGGTATATAAAAAACTCAAAATCTCAACTTGTTTTGATTTTTCGAAACCTCTTAAATAAGTAAAGCAACTTAATCAAATTGAAAAGGGAGAATATCTATGAGATAAGCTTTAGGGCTTAGGATGACGATTCCCTAGACTGCAAAGATGCTGCCTTGGAATCAACATATGTGCCTATAGTCATGGTGCTTAAGAGCAGAAGAACAGGCTAGGGACTCAAATTAAGAACTCATTTTGCTTTTAAAATTATATGAGGAGAAATTATTTTTTATCTCTCATATGATTTTATTATTATATTTTTACCATTTTCTGACATTTGCCCCGTCCCTTTTCTACACATTTATTTTATATGCAGTCAAAATCTATTATTTCTCTCAAGATGTCTTGATTATAACTAAATAACTTACATGTACTCCCTTTCTTTCCATTATTTGTCTCCAGAAAATCTATAATCACATGATGGTGACAATGAAGAAAGAAGACACAGTGTTCCTTTCTTCAACATATTCAATATCCAGGGTTGAAGATGGACCTGAAAATCCATAAATAGAAGAGATCTTTTTCTTTGTGGAAAGCAGCCAGAAAGAGATGTTATCCCACTCTAGATAGAAGTGGGCAAAACCATTTGGGCTAATTTTGTAATATATTTGGAGCCCCAGGGGAAGAGGGAACTGGTAGTAAACACCTCCTGCTGCTGACATTTATAGGATTGTCTGGACTATAGTGTTCTGCTATGTGCAATTCTGGAGGAAGGCCATGATTTCTGTGTGTGGGAAGAGTTGTTGTGATGCATACTTAGCCATTAATAAACCAACTCCTTCCTCATAAGGAATAGGTTTCAGAAGATATTTCAGTTAGAAAATATGATTATATTAAATTAGTGCTAGAAGATGAAATTTTTTTAAAAAAATTTCCAGGATTATAATGATGTCCGCAAAAAGAATCTAAATTATTGTAGCATTGTATTGGAAAATATCCAGTTTGGTACATTTCCTAACTATCTATGCATATGCTTCCTGTTGTCATTTTATGTCACAACTTCACCATCTAGTCAATGTTTTGTACATGACATACTGTTCACTTCTTATGATTAGACTCAAGAGACTGAAAGTGAAATGAAAACTAATATTATCTTGGTGGATTTAAAAAAACATTCCAACCGGGAGCAATAATTCTTACAGCATGGGATTTCTACATTAAATACTATGTCAGCTGAAATTACTTCTGAGACTGGTAATTGACTATGCAATGTCACTAGTAAAAGAAGATTTCATTCTGCTGTTCACTATCCATTTAGAATTACAACTCTGAATCCTTTTCAGAGTTTATTCCCTAGGAAAATCAATTTGTATAAGGACACTGTTCCTGAATATTGGGGAGGAGAAATGACAAGGGTACATTTTGGCATGGATTTATCTGCTGTAGGTTTATGGGATTTTATTTCACAGGATATTATAGATCTGAGTTTTAAAATGGAAAGCTGTCGCAAGATTTCGAGATATAGGGAAAGATCAGATTTAAATTATTCAATGGGAAAATTAGTTACTTTTTCAGTCATTGTCTTCCCAGTGATCTAATAAATGGTACTGAGTTGAAAGAGGCAAAATGTGAGTGGGAGAATGTTTCAGTAGGAAGATGGAGAATAATGCTAAAGTGTTAATGTTAAATGTACTAAATAGCATTAAAGATCCTCATGCTTTTCATTTTCTTCATAAATCATTCTAGAAAATAAAAGAAAGAAGGTAGAAACCAGGGTCTACTATTATGTCATCATCTACTTTCAGAGCAAATTGCGTGATTTACAGGGAAAAATTATCTACTTTAATATAAATCCCATTGAATTCAATATATTATTTCAGTTGAGCTATGAGTGCCTTTTAAGGAAAGCATGGATAGGGAAATTGTAATGCTGTTGGACTCCTAGAGATGGTAGAGTTTCAGTTGTTTATTAGTGCTCTAAGAGAACAAGAAGTCAAATGTTGTAATGATACATATTCAGGCTCAATGTTGTATGTAAGAATCCTGACATTAATTGATCTCTTCCATGAGCCAAGTGCTCTCTGAATTATTTTAACAATTGAATGAATATTGAAACACGATGTAATTTGCTTTAATTGATTTTAACAGCTATAGTCTTCAATTCTCCCCAAATAAAAAATGGACATCAGAGGACTGTCCCTTTAACAATAACATGCTTATCAGTAAAGTTCCATTTTTAATGTAATTTTTATGAACTTGAATCTAACATAGTAAACATTGTTTAAACATTCTGTATGAAATGATTTAATCTATAATAATAATTGCTTTTTCGTAGCTATATCTTTCAGACACAAATGATCCCCTCTTACAGTATCTATTTAGCTGTGGGAATATCTTTGCTCTTCCATTCTCAGAATACTGCTCAAAAACTTTTACTATTCTATTTCTTCCAAGTTGATAACACCACTCTCTGAATAAAACAAGGTACCTCTGACATTTCTTGGCTTTTAACAGACATTAAAATAGCAATCTGAATATAACCCTAAATTATGGACTTTGTCATTTAAGATACACAATACATAATATATCTTACTTAGACCACATTCTTTCGTGAAACAAATGTGAAAGCTCTACTTGGCTTCATTCATTCTCCATCTATTTCTACCCTGATCCAAAATATAATCTTAATTACATTCTGTTTTATTAAACTGATGATACGTTTCAGTCATCTGGGTCATTTTGGCAGAGAGTTGATGATGGTGTATGATTAATCATCAAAGATTACATGTGGCATGAAGAAAACAATATCAAATCATAATATATCATTTTCAGTGAGATAGAGCATATACATGGACTCCTTCTTTTTCATTTTAGACAGATGTTAGAACAGCTTAAATATGTATAGTGAAAAAAATGGCTGATTTTTCTGTCCCTAATAACAGTACCTACTTTAGATTTGTTTAGGGGAACAATTCCCTTAACCAGCCATATTTATACTGTATATCATCTATCTATCTATCTATCTATCTATCTATCTATCTATCTATCTATCTATCTATCTATCTATCTATCTATC
>JANHZU010005548.1:71785-86999 GCA_032468055.1 Acrochordus granulatus | reverse complement strand
AGAAAAGGGTAAAATATTATTTTCCTTTTCTTTATATCTATTTACACTTCTATCTCTATTTTTTCTTCACTCTTTTCTTGATTGTTAGTTTATTTTTTATGTGTATGTTTTGTAAAATTGAATAATGTTATTGAACAAAGAACTATAGCATCACTGCTTTGGTGCTACAATGATCAAAAAGAACAGGTTGTTCCTTCATTCCTAAATTCCATTGCAAATTCATAGAAATTTTGTAGAAATGAAGAATCAAATCAGCTATATTCCACTGTGCTGATTTTTTTAAAGGAAAGGAAACTCATCCAAGAGAAAATCCACAAGGATATGCTTCCCCTGGTCTGGGAACAAAGTGTAACGGTGGCCACTGGGAAATATAAAGGTGAAACAGGTGTTTGCTGGCATAAGAAGTAGGGAAAGCAGTGGCCAGGAGAGTTTCCTAGATTCATGGTCTTAATAGTCATTGTTAGATGAACTAGAAGGAAAAAAAAAGAACCAGTTGACCATCTGAGGATATAGCAGGCCAGCATAAAAAAGTCTTAGAGGGCAGTGACCAGCCACTAGAAAGGATGAATTACCAGGTACTTTAGCTAATCAGAGCTCAGGATGTCCTAGATAGAAATGAAGCCTGATAGATCAGCTACTCTAAAGGGCTTTGAATGGCTCATGGAAAGACCTATAGCACAGATGCAAAAACTTTCTTAAAAAGGCAAATGGACTTTATTATTAGATATGATTAGAAAATGTTTTGCTTCCTATCCAGGAGGCTTTTTCAGTTCCATAGGGAAATGGAAGAGATGGCGAGATATTTTTTTCTCTCTCAAAATTGGGCAAGATACAAACCAGAACCATTCTCACATTACAAGCTAACACATGGATGACGAGCAATAAAAATTTAAAGATCAGTTTTGCTTCTGAGGATCAACGCAATAATACATCAGAGGAAGCTGAAGAGATGTTTTTCTGCAAAGGAGTTAGTTTCTGAGAGAAAAATGTATTTCTTGCCATCTCTTCAATTTCCCCATTGAATTGAAGAAACCACCTGGATAGGAGGCAAAACATTTTATGATTACATCTAATAAATAAAAGTCCATTGTCTTTTTAAGAAAGTTTTTGCATTTTCTGCATTTTTGCTATAAATCTGGATTAATGAGAATATACATACACAAGAACAAGACCTCAGCAAAGTAATTAAGACTATGTTCTGGGACAAATAAAGGCTATTCTCCATTATCTTTAAATGGATAGTTCATGTACACGGAAACCAAGATATCAAATTAGTGGGCATATCAAAATATTCTAAGATGGAGAAGCACCCAGTCTGCATTTTAGAAGGCCATATTTGTATGTTCAAACCATGTGAGGCAAAAGCATTGAACCATGTTTATAAGTACTGCCTCAATTTTAGTGCTGTTATCTGATCCTGAGGCCAGTTCCAGCAATTGTTGCTGAATACACTTTTCTCTTTACTTCTTTGGTTGCACAATTATTATCCACATCAATGTTCATTAATAAAATAAATCTCTATTCACTTGAAGATATTTTCAAGTTGACACCAAGTAGATACACTGACTTTATTTTTATGATCAGAATGTGTTCAGTTACTGAAAAGTTGCATCCTAAAATGAGCTGTTATTGAATGCTATAGGCAATAATAGTAATTAGCAATATGGTAGGAAAAAAATTTGTGAGTTTATAATCCTCACAATAATTTTTTTAAAATAAATAATTTGGATACCTTTTGAAAATGTTTCTCCAGAAGCTACAGTAGTTTGTAGCTTTGCCAAACGTAAAGCTAACTCAGCCTTCTGCACCGCACCAATGTAGTTATCATATAAAGCCTTTCCATACTGTAAAAGAAGCATACCATATCTCACAGGTTGCTCTATATTCAGAAAAGGACCACACATAGCTGACGGTTTTCCATCATAATATGTACACACATTTTTTGCTTCTCATTAGCGCAATAAATTCTTAACATAAATACTTCTTCAGGGGATGGTTTGAAATCTCTTCCATAAAAACTATGAACTGGTAAATAATATCAACAGGAAAAAAACTGGGTTAAATCCACAACAACGGAATGTGCATCCATCTATCATCTATTACCTGTCCATCTACCAATCATATCTATCTGTCATCTATCTGCCTGCCTGCAGTTGTGAAATTTGGAGTTGACTTGAACCCATTATTTGACATAGTAATTTATTTTCCCAATACAAATTCTGTTCTATGTACTCTATTGTCATGTTTATTACTAGAGTTTTAATTGTCACAAGAGAATAACTCCTCTTTCCTTCGTTTTCAGTATTTTATTTTCTTACTGTTACTACTGAAAATATTCTTACCTTTG
This sequence comes from Acrochordus granulatus, assembly GCA_032468055.1. NCBI lineage: Eukaryota > Metazoa > Chordata > Lepidosauria > Squamata > Acrochordidae > Acrochordus > Acrochordus granulatus. The sequence continues at coordinate 84,652 of JANHZU010005548.1, read as the reverse complement.
CAATTCTGATACCAGTTATCCAGTGATGTAGAGACTGCTTGTCATCACAGCACAGGTATTTGATATATTGTGACTCCTTTTGTATTTGGGGATGCTATAAATAATGTCACCAACAATATTTTTTAATCATTAAAAAAGTAGTGAAATAATCCAAGTAGACAAACCAACTTCCCACGAGCTTATCTATCACTAAATCATGACCATTTCAACCAAACCACAGACAATAGTGAAAGAAACCACAAAGAAGATGAAAAGCAGTATTTTTCATCAGCCCCTTAAAAAGATGAATGGTACCCAGCTGGAATTCCATAATTACAATTGGTATTCAAAAATCTGTAGTCAGAATTGGCTTTCTAAAAAATTCTTCACTTTCCATCTCTTATTTTTCTTGTAGCCTTTTTAGACTGCAAACTTGAACATAAGGACTATACTTTGAACTGATTATAAAGAAGTTAGGATAAATCTGCTTTAAGTAAAGAAATGTTAAATTATAGGAAACTAATTAGATATGCATCTATGCATAAATCACAAAAAGCCATCTATCATAACAGTACAGGTTATAAATACTTGTGCTGTATTCAATGGAAATTTGATTTGAAATAACCTACAATGTATGTAATGTTGACATTAATTTGAAGCACATCAGGATTCTGAAGTTACAGTAAATGTGTAAACAGTTCTTAATTATCACCTGAAAGTAATATAAACAAGATGACAAGTTTACTATTCACGTTTTCAAAAGCAAACAAACTTCCTCCTTTCTCTGCTGAATTTTTTCATTTTGCTTTTCCATCTCTTTCAGGATCAGAGGACAATATGCATCCACATTCATTCAATACCATGCATGAGATGCGAGCCTTTATCAATAAAAATGTTAGGGCTGTTTTGCATGTCAAATTCATTCTGTGATTACTAACGTGTCAAAGTGCAAAATGATTTGTCATTTCTTTTCTTCTGTCAGACATAAAAACACTGGTCTAGCCTACAGATTAAACTATGCCAATAGAGAACTGATTTGCGTAGTTCCATGTAGATATTGTTTATTTAAAATATTTTATTCCTGCTCTTTTTGAAGCTTTTTCTGCAGAACATTCTTGCTTGCTGTCCAGTATCAACTGATCTTTTCAGTTTGGTCTCTAATTTCTGCTTCATGATTTGAATAGAAATTCACATGTCTTCCATTCCATTGGATGCCAGATATGAAAAAAAACTTATATAATTTGACCATCTGTTCATTTCACTGGATGATATGGGCAGATATTTAATCAGAATTATATGTAAAATATACTTGGATTAATTCAGCCAAGTACAAAATAGGAACTTTGAACACAACCAGTTTGGGAAATAAAACATAATTTTTTTTTAGAAATAATGGAAAGAAGAGGGATGGAGATAATGAAAATAGGCCATATAAGATGCAAAGGATATGATAGTAGAAAGGTTTCGCAAATGATACCTGTTTATTTACTCAGGAAGGGACTTATTTACTCAGCAAATAAGGAATACATCTCTTGGTTTATTCAGCCATAGCAAAATGCATACTTGACATTATTTGGACAGAAAAATATTGAAAATCAAGAGATGAGACCAAATTGAACTATATGTACAATTACATGCTCCATGCAATGATAATTACACAGAAAAACAAAAAGATGAGTTCTTCAAAGAACTATCCGAGGAGATAGGGAAAGTGAAAGCTAATAGTATATTGTACATAATGGGAGATTTCAATGGTAGAGTGGAATATAAACAGTTTATTGGCCCACATGCTCCTAAGAGCAGTGAAAGGAATGAGAATGGTCAAAGGATACTGGATTTATGCAGCCAATATAATCTTTTTATCAGCAACACATTTTTGAACATTGAGACTCACAATGTTGTATATAGTATAAATGGAATGATATCAGCACTAAAGGTCAGATTGATTACATATTAACAAGAGTAAAAAGAAGATTCTGAATATTTGATGCAAAAGCAATCTCCAAATGGGTATGTGACACCAATCATAAGAATGTAGAACTAACTACAAGGAATGATAAACCTAATATTAACAGGAAAAAGCCAAATAAAAATCAAATATAGCAAAACTTAAATAAGGTGAAATAGCAGAACAGTTACAACAAAAAACACTTACATTTACTCAACTTTCACCAGAGGTGGGAAATGTAGAGGATGAATGGAAGGAGTACAGAACTACCCTGCTTAGCATTGCAGAAGAACTATGTGGAAAAAGGAAAAGTGGAATAAGATGGAATGGGATCAAACACACTGCCTAATGGTGTGCAGAGGTTAAAGAAGCAGAAAAGTTGAAAGAAGAGTCATACAAATGTTGGATAAAATCAGAGAAAGAAGTAGATTATGTAAACTATAAATTACAATGCAGAGTTACCAACAGGATAATCAAGAAGGCAAAACAAGAATCCTGGGATTGCTTCGGAAAATCATTAGCAGATAATGAGAGAGCAGTCTGCAGAATGTTTTCCAAAGTAGTCAAAAAGTATACAAAAAAAAAGAAGACAATTATAATTCCACAGAAATAATGACAAAAATGGAAGACTGCTAATAGAATCATCAGAAGTAATAGAAAGGTGGAGAGAGCATTTCAAAGAACTCAATCCCCTAGGAGAGTATTACAAAGAAACAGTGCAAGACTACAAAACAATAGCTCTAGAACCAGAATTATTGTTTGAAGAAGTATCAAGGGTTGTTAAAAAAATAATCTAAATACAAGACTAGGAATAGATGGACTACCAACCCAAATAATCCAAGCAGCAAGGGAAAGCAGCATCAGATGGCAACATAGAATCTTCAATGGAGTATGGACACAACTGCACCTACTGATTGGCAACAAGTAATAATAAAACCAGTCTGGAAAAACAAGGGGAGCAAACAAGAATGCACACAATATCGAGGCATCTCACTCTTGAGCCATATAGGAAAAATGTATGTTAAGATAATAGAAACAAGGTTAAGACCAGTTATAGAACCACAACTAGCAGAAAAACAGATGGTTTTTAGAAGAAATAGAAGCTGCACAAATGTAATTTTTATGCTTAAACTAATAAAAAAAATATAAGTAACCTCTTTTGTTGCAATTGTAGACCAAGAGAAAGCATTTAATAGAGTTGATAGGAAATTGTTATGGCAAACAATGGCCCAATATGGAGTAAGTGAATATCAGATTATGCAAAAGCCTATATAGAGATCGCAGAAGTGTAGTTATGACAAACAAGAACACAGGAACCCTTTGCAGTAATATCTGGAGTAAAACAGGGATGTGTATTGTCACCATAATTATGTATTCACCACATAGACAACATAAGCAAAGACGCCAAGCCCAAGAATGGAAATAATATCAATAAATTACTCTTTGCAGACGATCAAGCATTGATAGTAAGTACAGTTAAGGAACTGCAACAACATGTCTATGAATCAAGAATGCAAGACAAAATATGAGAATCAGCAAAGAGAAGACAGAAGTAATGGCAATCAGAAGAAAAAAAGCATACCTTAAATATAACAATAGAGGGAATAATAAAATAGGTATCAGAGTTCAAATATCTAGGAACAAAATTCACTGAAGATGGAAAAATGCAGAAAGATTAACATATGATGCAGTAAGGCAAACCAAGTATTGGACAGCTAGCCCCACTCCTACAACATAAGGCTTTGTATTACTGATCAATACAAAGAAGCATCTCATACAAAGCATCTTCATCCACACCCGTTACCAGTGACAAATGTGGATGCTCACAACAAAACATAGAAGAAAGTTGCCATGGAAATGAGATGTTTGAGGAAAGCTGCTGGAATGACCAGAAGGGATACTCCAGGGTCATAAGGGAATGAGGTCATAAGGGAAAGAATTGGAATAGACCCAATCTTAAAGTATGTACAAAGCAAATAAAATGGTTTGTTCACCTGGAGAGAATGTCCTGGGATTCCATACCATACAAGGCATATACAAAAAGAGGAGAAGGTCAAAGAGCATGAGGCAGACCCAGAAGAAGATGGAAAGACAACATCAAAGACACACTACAACAGCATTAAATAACACTGGTTGAGGCCGCGAGAAGTGCAAGAACCAGAAGTTTGTATCTCCTTTGATGTCCAAAGTGGAAATAGAGGAAGTAAAGAAGAAAATTCATCCAATATTATTAGGGATTTCAGTATCTTTCAGTTATAAAGATATGATTTCCCCCCAAAAAATATATGATTTAACTATATTAATAATGCCTAAATCCAATACAATTACTAATTTATTATTATAATTGTTTAATAGGTAGAAAATATTGCTATTTGTTTCTGAATATCCTATGAATTACATGTAGCATCCAGTGTATGAATAAACTGAAATTGGATTTAGAAACTGACCTTATAGGATCCGTTGATATATTTCACCATAACTAAGATATCAACTTATCAATGTCCTGCTCATTTGTTCAAAGATGTTTTTCAGCTTCCCTTAGGTTGCAGTCTTTTACAAAAACAGCTAATAGTGTTGTAGTAACTTTTCCACCAGTAGATGGCATCAGATACTTTTCCATTTTTAAATGTTTACAGTACTTCTGTTGTTTTAGTCTACTCTACTGCATTAAAAACAAGTTTTATGGCATCGTAAAGACCAACAGTTTCATTAGACATAAGCTTTTCTGCACTAGAATCAAGTTCATCAAGAAATCAACTGGCAGAAAGACACGAGATAACATGTTTTCTATTAATATTTACCTCTCTATATTTCATTTTCTGAATATTAATTCTAGATTTTCTAAACAGAACTTTTAAACTTTAACTTTCAAGAACTTTTAAAAAATAATTAAAAAGAAACTTTTTCCATCAGTCAAACCTATCTCTTCAAAAAGTGTTTTTTTTTCAGTTGGAGGCTGACATGAATTATTAAACAAATGTATAATCATGTTTGATTCGCTTATACCAGCAACATGGGACAGGATTCCAGTGCCTTAAATGTGCCAGTAAATTCATTTTGTGCATTTTATATTTAATTAAAATATTTTAATTTGGAGAATGTTAGGAAACGAGAACTATTCCTATTACAGTAACATTTTTAAAATTTCAGAAATTCAAAATGGAAGCTTATAAATTACCTTAGTCATGCTTAAAATGTAAAAAATGAGGCTGTTCTATAATTTCCGTGTGAAACTTGGGTGGGAGGGGGGACATGAAAAAAAACAGGTGAGGTGGGCAGTATTCTCTTAAGTTTCTCTGTGAAGGTGCCATCATCACTGGGAGGGAGGGTCGGGTCCCTCCCCAAAAGTAAGAAAAAAAGTGGTAGGAAAGAACTCTATCCTGGCTATTTTGAAGAAAGCAAGAGACAACCCAAAATAGATGCACCTATATTTAACCAGAATATCAGTGATAGTGTGCCATCAAAAGATGTAAGTTAGAGCATGAGATTGGATCAGCCATATAATCCAACCATTTTAGTACATTTTGACATGATAAACTACACTGTAACTCTTCTTGCTTGTTGATAACTGTGATTGCCAGATACTTCAAGTCCTTTTCCTTATTGCACTATTCTAGAAGTACCAGAAAGTGTCTGATAGCACTTTTTAAAAGTTATTAAATGTTGTTTATTATTTCTTAAACAAGTCAGTTAAAGCATTTTAATAAAATCTATTAATCTGAAAAGGTGCTACCAGACTACCAGACTGATTTTTAGCTATCATAGACTAATATTCTCCTATTATGCTACAGGTAGCCCTCGACTTAAAGACTAGTTGTTTGGTGATTGTTCAAAATTACAATGGACCCCCAAAAAAGTACTTACAACCTAGTTCCAAAGTCCTGATGGCCAGAAAGCTTCCATGGCTTTGTGACTGCATTTCAGCACTCAGCAAGTGGCCAGCATTTACAGCTGTTTGCAGTGTCCCATGAACATGTGATTGCATCTTACAACATTTTTGTTGAAAACTGACATTTACTTCCACTTTTTGGCAAAAACAGCCTATAGTAAACAAATGGTTTGCTTTTTGACTACAGCATTCATTTTATGACTACCATGCAAAAGATTGTAAAATCAGGTCAATCGTGTGGATGACCCACTTTATGACCAACATGACTTGTAAGCACTCCATTATGGTCATAAATTGAGGATTACCTGTATTTTCAAGGAATCAGATGTGGAGGCACCAAGACCAATCCCAGATTCAATTGAATGTTCTTTTCCATTTTATTTCATGGAAAGCTGCAAATGCTATTAGTAAACAAGCAATGTCTCGAAGAATTAGGAATATGAACTGCATGGGCTCTGAGAAGTACTAAGCAATGGAAATAGGGTAAGAAGATGCTATTGCACCACTTTGCTCCTAGGGCACCAATTGTTTCACCCTAGATTAATTCCACATTATGCACCATTACTCTCAGGTTACTCAAGCAAAACTTGTGCCAATAAAGCATAATTAAATTCTCCTGGTATCCAAGACACAACAGACTGTCTAAATGAGGCAATTTACATATAGATTACCTTACTACCACCAGCTGTGAAGATTTTTTTTAAAAAAATTAGTTACTAAGACTTTTTATGTTGAAGGCTTTTCAAATTTACTAAGGAAATGCTACATACTATAACGCCCAAAACTTGAATTTGACCTACACGCAAGTGCTACTGACACAATTTTATCTTCACAGCTTGAGCAGTCTTTCTGATTTAAACCAAGATTGCAAATTGTTTGGTTGTAGATTAGTACCAACACAAATAATGAAAGCTGAAAATGTATTTGTGCATTTCAACAAACTTTATGGTGCTTAATTTCTTTTACTACAGTTGATACTCTTAAATTGCAGACAGGATTGATCATTCTAGCAGGCAGATCCCTGTTATTTGACTATCCACAATTTGGAAAACATTGTTTTCCTTACTGAGAGCATTTTGACCACCTTTCTGAAAACTCCCAAGATAGGGAATAAATCAAATCTTAACCATAGCTAAACATTAATAAAATTTATGAAAATCACTAGGAAAATTACTTAAAGAACTTTAAAAGTTTAATGAAAAATATGTCTTTTGTGTCCTTTCTGAAAGCATTGACTAGGGAACAATTCCAGCCTCAAAGGGATCATGTCCCATGGCTTAAAGATAATAAAGGAGAAGGCCTTTTTCCCATGGATCTATGCCAAATAGGCCCCTGAAAGTGCAAAATAGAAGGATTCTCTCCTCTATGTTTCAAAACTGGGAAGGTCATGATTAGACCTCAGACAAGTGGCCCCTAGATTAAATTTCCTTCTGAATTACACATTAAAATCAAGTACTTGAAACAAGCCTAGAAAAAATGGCTACTTACAAGCACAAGGAGTGTCCTAGATTAATGTTTCTCAATCTCAACAACTTTAAAATATATGGACTTCAACTTCCAGGATTCCCGTCAGCATGTTGTTGAGAAACATTGTCCTAGATGATTCCATTTCAGCAACACTTACATAAGCCAAAGTTTGCACACATCAGATTGTGCAGTACTATTCTTCTACCCCCTTCCATAAAATCAGATTTGCATAGGTCAGGGCTTATGTTATCTTCAGGCTGCCTAAAGCAGCATGTAAACATTATGATAAGTAACTACTGATACTCTTCTCTTCCATGCGTGAGTTATTTCTGACACCATTATAGTTACTGAGGGACTGTGATAGCCAGTGGTTAAGACGCTATGCTTGCCGGTTGGAAACTGATGGCCCAGATTCAAGACCCAAGCATCACGCAATGGGGTGAGCTCCTTTCCTTGCCCTAGCTGCTGCCAACCTAGCAGTTTGACAGGAGTAGATAAATAGGTACCATTTCAGTGGGAACGTAATAGCATTCTGTGACATCGTGATGGCCACATGACTGTGGAAATGTCTTTGGACAAGTGCTGGCTCAACGGCCCTTGGAACCGAGATGAGCACTACCCCCTATACCCGCAAAGCTAGTGGAATAAAATCCGCAAGGACTCCTTTACTTTTATAGTTATTGGCTATTAAGTACAATTAAGCAACTTCTGTTGTGTAACTATGTAGACAGGGCATAGTTCCCCTGATTTATTATCACTGTTACCCAGCACATAAATAGATTCTTGGTTTAAGTATTGGGAGAAAAGGAGAAAGGAACACTCCTTTTATTTTTTCCACACATATAACGTTTTATAACTTCTATCATTTGCCTTCTCACTCATTTTCCCCCTAAATTGAAAAGCCTAAAATATCTAATATGAACCATTTCTTCAAAGGGTTATCCTTTCCATGGAGTCACAGAGCTGGAAGGCACCATTTCCTCTATGGAGTTCAGAACTCTGATGAATGAGGGAATCCAAATTAAAAAATCCCCTATAAATGGCCATATAATTTGTACTTGAATGCATCCAGTGAAGGGGAACCTACCAGCTCTTGAATAATTTGTTCTACTGCCATTTTCATTCTTTTCCTAATGAACCCTGATATAAAATCTACTTTTTTACAGCTGCCACACACATGGATAACACTTTTATTGAACTATCCACCTCAGACATTTTTTTGTTCCACCATGTTTGCACTATCTCCACCCATGTATGGTTCATTCTTTCAATGTGGAGAATAAGTTCCTTCGTTTTCACTACCCGGCATATCTTAGTATCATGCACAAACCTGACAATGTCACTATCAGAAGATAATTTATGAATGAGCTAGAAGCAGTGATCCTAACTTCTACCCATCTCATATGATTATAATAGTCTCATTATGAAGTCCATATGTGGCTGTTCAAAAGAAATTTTCTTCTGAAAAATTAAGACAATGGATTCTTGCGATAAAGATGCAATCTTATGTATCAATTTAACTAGAAATGAACCTTATCAAGGGTGTCTTGGTGAAGTCATAAAAGTCAAATGGTGAACACAATGATGTGATCAAACCCCTGCTTTTTATTAATGTGTATCACCAATAAAATGGGAGGAACTTTGATCACACCATTGTGGCTGCCATCTTAACTTTTTTGACTACACTCTGCAGACAGCCTCCACCTCATTAAACTCAGCAAGGATTATTTTAGAATAGACATTATATGAATGCATGATCAACATGATATGTAACATAGTACACAGTAACTTAGATTGCATGTTCTACAATACATACCTTTAAGACAAAACAATAGTCTGTAGGGGACTTATATTTTGTTTTATACTGAACACCATAATAAACATTTACGTTCTCAAACTGTATGAAGCAAGCCAAGTCTCGAGATGTCTAAAAATTAAAAACACAGTTTGTACTTATTAGAACAACAATTCTCTATTTATACAAAAGAAAGCAACCTCTTCTATGTTGATGCCTTGAATATTTTTTTTAGTTCATTTATTAATCGGAGAACTAACGACAATGCAACTTTTGTAACCATCATAAGTTTAGGAATGATGGAGAAGATGTGGGTCATTGCTCTTCTGAAGACTTGAAGTTAATGGTTCATTCTGTATAGATTTGTGAAAACAAACTCACAAAAAATTACCTTCCTGTTCAGAGGAAAGTGCATAGAATTCATAGCAAGGAGGAGGAGGAGGAGACTTTTCAATAGTGCCTGTTGAAGGTTTCTGTGCACATAGGTGAAATCTTCATCTGTCATCCTGTGCCACTTTGCACTCCTGCCACCTCCAGTGCAGTTTCTACTATCACAAAATGCACACTGGCTGTTCTTAATGAGTTGCCATGGCAACAAAGGATCCCAGTGAAGGATGTGAGGATGAAGTGCCAATTTGAATAGAAACACAACAGGGTTTTAAATTCTTCCTAGTTCTCATATATATGTGTGTCTGTGTGTATATATGTATATGTATATATATGTATATATGTGTGTGTGCATGTGTGTGTGTACATGTATATACTGTATGTATATATGTGTATGTATATTATATAAAACAGTGTATGTATGTATGTATACACACACAGACTCACACACACACACATATACATACACATACTATTGTTTTTTTTTAACTACTAGAAGTTGACAGCAGCAGCTAAAAAAGGGATGTTTCCTGGGCGAATATCTTTAAAAAGAGAACCCCTTTGCCTTAGTGCTTTCAAATGCAGAATCACACAACAGTCAAAAAAAAAAAAATCAAGATGGTAACCATAACCAAAAAAAGAGTGTGGCTGTGGCAGCATCTTGACTTGTTCGACCTCCTTGTTTGCAGACACCCCTGCCGCTGTATGAGATTTCTCAAAAGAACCACCTTACTCAGAAACTGTGGGTGTCTTTTTACCACTGTTCCATAGAGAGCATGCTGACATACTGCATAATGTGTGTGGCATGCCAGCCGTACAGTGGCGGAGAGGAGGACGCTCCAGAGGGACACTAACACTGCCCAGAAAGCCATGGGTTGTTCCCTTTCCTCTCTGGAACAGGTCTGCAGCTTTTTCGCTTAGGAAAGCTCAGAATATAGTTAGGTTCCACCCTGGACATCATCTGTTTGAGCTGCTGCTTTCGGGCAGGAGATAGAGGGCAATTAAGACCAGGACAAACAAGGTACTTTGAATGTGCTTGTCATCCCTTTAAGAGATTTTTTTTTAAAGCAATAGTTTCACTTAATGCTTCTATGGCATGATTGTGTTAAGAGATCGTGCAATATGTGGAATGTCACGAGTGTGTTTGGGGATTGTATTGTATTTTTATGGTTTTAAATGGTTTAAGTGTTTTTAAGGTTCCTATTTTATGGTTTGGTTTGGAAGTATTTTGTTCACAATGGGAAGGCTGCGCTCAATTTCACTGTAGTTTACAAAGACAATAAACTTGCCTGCCTGCCTACCTACCTATCTCTCTTTCTTTTAGATACAGAAAAAAAATAATTCAGGGAAAATATACCCCTGTGCCAATGGATTCCAGAATGCTTCCCAGAAAAATCTTGAGAAACCAGAAGGCGCAAAAGGGAAGCAGTTATCAAAGCAATGTGCTAATTCTCTCCTTAGCTTTGCCCAAACAATGGTGGTTTTCTTTTGTTTTCAGTTCGCTATGCAAAGCTGGTCCATTTTATTCTATTCTATTTCTTTAAAAATTGGCAATACTGATATTATTTTGAGTGAATGACTAACTGCAGTTCAGAAATGTTATTTCTTTCCATGACCGAATTTTTCATGAATGCGATTTATTTTTTATCGAAAAATAAAAGTCTAGTCTAGTCTGAGCATCAAAAGATTTCTGCAACCCAGTCCCCATATTTGCCCAAACAGCAGCTCTCAGGGGGACCAGACGCTGTTCCTCAAATGTCACCTAGGGACTTTTTTGCTTTCCTCTTTACAAATTGTTTTAATGCTTTAAAGGACATGCCTGACCTTGGTCTTCCCTTTGGGGACATAATAAATGCCTGAAGCTCGTAGAAGAAAATAGCGCCTCTTCCAGGATTTCTTTCCATCTTCCTTTAAATAAAGGGCACCTTCAACTTCCGGCACAATAACAGATGTGCCACAGAAGCTTTCCTGCAGAGACAAAAGGGGGTAAGATTGAGTATGAGGGGAAAGCGAAGCATCTTACATCACAGCTTGTTCAGCTTTGCTTCCACTGAGCTTGAATCTTCTTTGATCTCCCCCCTCCCCACTGAAAACAGGGCAAATCTTAACACTTGATCTCCTTGAACATGGGAACAACACTTGAACATGGGAACAACTTCTTTTGAACAAGAGAACTTGATTGCTTGAACACTTGAACAACTGCCAGATTTGAGATAAGAAGGCATGGCTTTAAAATAACCTCCATAAGTCTTACATGACTTAGCATCAGTTTTCCTATATTCCTTTCAGAAATAGTTGTCACATTGGGCAGTGCTGAGCTTCAGATCTTAGTGATCACATTGTCTCTGAAGATGCCAGCCACAGTTACAAGCCATAGGTGCCGCTGCATCAGGAAATCTGTTATCTAGACCATAGTCACTAAACCCTGAAGCCTAATCATGTCCAACAAATACCACCTGTGAAATTCTACACCAGTGTATCTGCCAAATTATTATTTATACTTCCTGCAGGAACATTTGTAATATTTACAAAATATTGATCCTTCTACAAGGATTTCCAAGCTGGTGCCCTCGCTGCCTTGAAACAACTCTTATCAGCTCTGATAGCAATTTCATGTTGTAACATGTACAATCTGAAACTGGAGGGCACCATTGTTCTGTAAAAAAAACAAAGTTAAGGCTTACATAGCTTAGGATATTACTGAACCCAGAAGTCGGCAAGTTAACAAACAACTACATTAAGAAGAAAGTTTCCAAAATTAAAATGCACCCAGACTTGAGTATTAAAAACAGGCACTCATTATGCATTTTGGAAGTACAAGTTGATTTACTCTCCAGGTTTAAGCTTGAAAGGAACCTTTTGGGTTTTGCAGTAGACCCGTCTGAATCTTTTCAGAGCAGTTTCACATTTGAACACTGATGGAGTTTATAACAAGACACTAAAAATGTTAAATTGAATAAACAAGTGGTGATTTTAAACAAAGTTAGAAAGTTTATTTTTTTAAGTTTCCACGCCTGCTGAATTTAGTTGGGCTGCTTCAAATATGTGGGAAGATAAGTAATTATTTTAGACAGTCTTATAGTAATTAGTGACTATTTTTCTTTAGCATAACGAAGCTAAGCAAAAGTCCAGACCTTTGGAAAGTCCTGTTTCTTTTGGGTATGTTTAGAATGAAATGGGAAATTGCCAGGTCTTTGAATGTGCTTGTCGTCCCTTTAAGATAGTCCAGGCAGGAAACCAAAACATGAGTGCTGATACTACCTTTATTGTAAGGTTATAGTTTCTTTGAAACTATACATAAATATGACACATTACCCCATGTCATTTATTTTACAAAAAGAAAGCCAAAATTGAGAAGCCATATATGAAAAAATAAGTACACCCTTACTGCTTCCATAGGTA
>JANHZU010005548.1:23214-38135 GCA_032468055.1 Acrochordus granulatus | reverse complement strand
TCGATGCTCAGCCTTCCTTATGGTCCAGCTCTCACAGCCATACATTACGACTGGGAAAACCATAGCCTTCACTATGCAGATGCTCAACTAAATCTCAGGTTTGAATTACTTTAAAGTTTAGAATTCTAGGATTATTTGATCACTTTTTACTTTCTTGACTCCCTGTTTCATATTTGTTAATACTAAGATACCAATTCTTTTGTGATTTCTTCAATTGAAAGGAGATATTGTCAGCAAGATAAAGCAAAAATTTATGGAAAGACCATAAGAGAACTTTTTTCTCAGTAAAAGCTGAGTTAATTGAAGTCTTAGTCACCAGTTCAAAATTAAAGTTACTAGCTGGTAACCAAATTTTTTTTGTTTTGTTTTGCAGTTGACATAATTGTTTCAGTCAGGCAATAAGCAGGAATTCAACAAAGAATTGAATTGAATTAAATTCAATTCTTTGCTTGAGCTGAAAGAGGGAGATAAAGTAATATGTCATACAATAGTTATATCCAATCAGCACTGCATTTGGAGAGTGTTATCAGAGATAGTCCTGAAGTTGACTGATGTTCCCTCAATCAGCCCTGTCATGCAAACACTGGTAAAAAGTCTTTCTTCCTGCTAGTGGTAAAGAGACAAAGTTTCAGATTTCTTTTAGTGCTCATGCCTTCTCCTTGGCCACTTATAATGGTTAAATATGGGTTGAAGGGATAATGATCCCATCTATCATTGGAATTAATTAATTATTAATATTAATGAATTAATACTATTGTTGGTGGTAGTATTAATGCCAACTGAGATATGGATTTTATGCTCCTCAAAACTGATTTTAAAACAAATGGTAGGATCTGAGAGGCTCCCATAAGATATATTTGGCTTGATGTTATACAGCATGCTGTTCCAATTACCTCCACAATTCCTAACTCCTGCTACTGTACTCACACACTCTCTCCCTTTCCTGCACTCACACACACATACAAATGGAGCAGTGGTGAACATTTTAGTTATCTCTTGCTAGTAGTCATAATTAACAATAGGGAAGCTGCAAACCATAGTGGCTGGATAATCATGCAAAAGTCCCTTTTAGGTTGCAGATAGACTTTTTTGGACTTAGAAAAGTCTAAGACTTTTCAAGACTATATATTTTTTCAAGACTATATATTTAATTTGGGGCTATGGGTGCTGTTTACCTTCAATTTTCATGTTTCCTATAACCAGTTTTAAAGAGATGCTTTTCTTTTCCTGCCACATCAAATTTAGTTCTGTTTTGTTTTGCAGAGTTATTATGCTGGTTAATAGATAACATCCAGAGTCCCTTTGAATGCCATCCAAGTAGGATGAAGTCAGGAGGCATCCAAAGTAAATTAAATTACAGACATACGTAGATAATTTGTTTCCAATATTCCATTGGTTTGAAACGAAAAAAAACCTGTTTTATAGAAAACAGAAGGAGACAATACTATCACCAGCATCATTAAGAGAGTAATATAATACTTCAGCATTCAATGTCAGAATTGCCCATCAGGACGTTTGAGCAGTATGAATATATTAAGGAAATAATACCCAAATATACATTAATGTAATACTTAAATGCTTTTTGTTCTTTTTTTCATCACTAGAAACTGATAAAATGGTACTAATAGTGCTTTAAATCAGACTTTATTCACATGGACCCAGCCACTCACCTGACTAAAATTATACCTTATGTGTCCTATGTTGGGCAAGGCTGAAGTTTTCAATGTATTCTTTTGAAGTTGGCTTTTTTGGGTTTTGAAACAATGTTATATTTTTTAGAGCTAGCCCTGATAGCTTTGAAGGTTGCTAGTGACACAAATAGCAGGAACTCTACTGCTAATTTTCAAAGCAGGGATTTGGGCCACAAAAATCAACTGCTATCTGAATTCTGTTCCTTTTGTTTTGTTTAAATCTCAAATGAGTCTCCTCTGTTCAAAAGGCAATTTAAAAAAAATAATTCAATCAGGGTTTTTTAACATTTGTGTGCATGAATGATCTTTCTAAAGTGGGTCTTTGCATTCCTTCAAGAAGTAAAAATAGTATATTTACTCCATATGAATTGCAGAGTTTTGGTTTAGCTCCCAGTTTTTTCAGAGGTGCAGAACATTTCTGCATTAAATATGAATTGAATTTAGCCTGCTTAAATAAAACAAAAAGAATGCAAATAAACATGTGGATGCACTATGAGATAGATAAGGGTAGATGTGTTTTATTCTGCATACAATAATTAGAGTATAGATAACTTATTACTGAATAGACATGCAATAAATCTAGAATTCATGACAGTGGGTGAGATCTTGCAGGATTCTTACTTTGGGTATCCATAAGAGCATTCTGGTATAAGCTTATTTCAGAAATAATGCAAATATTAGAATGGATTCAAACAACAACAAGCTTATAGAAAAAACTTTCATCCATTGCTGCTGAAGGACAGAAAATCAGAGACTGAGGGACAATACAATTACTTATTGAGAAGATGGTTCAAGTCAGTGTACAATAAGCCACTTTTGCTTAGATTTCTCAGAAGTTATTCACAAGAAACGAGATTACAGTGCCTGGGTTTGGGCTAGGTTTCTTCATATCTTAACAAAGGATGGCTTGTTTTAAATAATCTAGAACATCCCCATCTTTTTCTGCATTCAAATGTCCACTTGTCATCTTGGTCATATCTCAAGGTGAAATGGTAGAAATCTGCAAATTTAAGTGTTCCATTAATGAAACTTTATCATGGGGTCTAGTTAATATACTGTAGTTAGAGCAGAACATAATCTTTATTGTGGTCAATGACTAATCCATAAAACACGTTTTTATGTGCCTTTGAATCAGTTTTGACTCCTGCAACTGCCTGGACTAATCCCTGAAGTTTTCTTGCCAAGATTTCAGAAGTGGTTTTATTTATTTATTTAATTAATTTATATGCCGCCGAAATCCAGAGACTCTTGGTGGCTAACAATACTAAAAACATTTCATTAAAAACATTTAAAAATAAAAATAATAAACACATTAAAATAAAATAAAAACCCTGCAGACTAGCGAGGTGGGCTAAAAGATTTCGTATATTTCCCTTGCTTGCTTTCTAGGGCTCAGAGAGAGTGACTGGCCCAAGGTCACTAAGCTGACTTCATGCCTTAGGCAAGATTAAAACTCATAATCTCCCTGTTTCTAGCCTGATGCTTTCACTATGACCTCCAACTGGCTCTTGGATACATAACAAAAATTGATACAGAAAATTAATATTGATTAGTTAGTCAGAGGAATAGATTTGTCAGCCAGGCTGCTGTGCATCTTACATATTACATGACAGAATTTGGCCACACTTAAAGATGGACTAATCTGAATCTGACAGTAAGAAGAATATTTAATTATGTGTGGAATCAGCAACTCATAGGAGTATTGGCCATGAAATGATTTGACTTGCACAACTGTGGTATGTCTTTAATTTCTTGGTATGTGTTTTATGGTGTTTTGCAAATATCTGGATCTTATTATAATTAATTTTTAGGGCTTCTGTATTGCAATATTCACTAAGGCACATGCTGTGATGACTTCCTCAGAATGTCAGAATGAATCAGCCCATTTTCTGAATTCCCATAACCACATGGAACTATATCATAATCAAAATCAAATGGATAAAGCCTCAAAAACCCCTACCTTACCCAAATTTTACATCTACTAAGTCTTTACATGGTCCAAAGATTTTGTGTGAAGATAGTTATTGATAAGGATCCTGAGCAGAGATAATGCTCTAGATCAAGTTTCTCAACTTTGACCACACTGTGTGGAATTCAACTCCCAGAATACCCCAGGTTGACTAGAGAATTTTGGGAACTGAAGCCCACACATCTTAGAGCAGCCAAAGTTGAGAAACGTTGCTGTAGGCACATCAAAGGAACAGATCTTTCAGATGACCTTGATCTGAGACTTTTATGCACCTGGCCTCCATTTGCGAGTTTTACCTTTCTCACAACTTTGAAGGATGAACAAACACTTGGATGTTTGCTTCTTGCGCCTGGTTAAAAAAGGATTTGGGCAACTGGCGGGATCAGTTTAATTACTGGGAGTCTCTCTGTGTATTGGTGTGAGGGGAGGAGGGAGGGAGAGAGAGATAATTTCATGGTGAAGCTGACTGGCTTTCATTTCGGCCATCTCACAGTGGACAGCACTCTTTGCCCTTCAGCCAAACGCCACTCTGCACCCGCTCCCTAAAACTGAGAGCTCTGCTGCATCCCCCAAATGAGTTCTCCCTCCAGGAGTGTTTGGGACTTTCCTCCTCCTCTTCTTCCTCCATGGGGGGAGCAAACTCTTCCAGTATGGAAGGAACCCTGCAATAGTTGGGCTTTCAGAGAGTTAAAGGGAGGTGCTTATGCCAGCTGAAGTGAAGGATGTCTTCAGAAACCTTACACTTTCCCGTTCCCTTACAAGCTCCCAGAGAAGGAGGAGGAAGAAGAGAGGGTTACTTCCCTGCCCCAGGGCCCCTCTCCATCTTTGATTCATCTCCTCCAGAAGCCAAGAGAAATTTTTCTCAGTGCTTTTGTTCCCCTCGACCTGTCCCTGCTCATTTGCACCTTGTTTTTTTCTAGGTAAGATGCTCAGGTTGCTTGCTTAAAATTACAGGATTCTGATCTTCTCTTTCCTTTTCTTCCCTTCTGCATGTGTTTAAAAATATCATATTTAAGGAGGACTTTGGCAATGTTTGCAAAGTGCGGAGGTGGTATTGTAAAGAAAAAAAAACAACTTGGGCTCTCCAGTTGAATAGAGAAAACTTTGATAAATTTCTGCTAAAGAAAGAATCTGTATGAGTCTGTATGAGAGAAATGAATCCAATAAGCAGTTAATAATAAGAATAATGGAGAACCAGTATTATTTTGTTACAATGGGCATCTGGAGATTATCTCATTTTTTAAAAAGATTTGATGACTCTGATCTTGTTTAGAACAAGGAGTGTGAAAAAATTTAGCTAGAAAAGTAAGGAAGTTGGGTGTGTTTGTGAGCTTGCAAGTTTTGTTTAACTCTAACACCCAGATCTAGTGCTGCCCCATTGGTAATCTCCAAAATTCTGACAACAGGGTGAGAGTTGCATCCTCATCACATCTAGAGGATACCCAGTGGACAAAGGCTTCTTTATATATAAGGAGAAGTAAAGCCTGTGGAAATCAACTCTGTGTATGATGAAGGAACAGTTTGTTTGAAAAAGAAACTTTTTTTAAATAAAATGATGTTTGCATTTTTATCATGCTTATATAAATGTTACAGTGTAAATGTATTCATTAGACAAGTAATCCTTGACTTGTGACCAAAATTCAGACCAGAATTTCTACTGTAAAGCAAGGCAGTTGTTAAGTGAGTTGCATCAAATTTTACAATTCTTTTTACAATGATTGATAAGCAAATTACTGCAGTTGTGAAGCAAATCTGGCTTCCCCCATTGATTTTGTTTGTCAAAATCCTGTTGGGAAGGTTGAATATGGTGATCACATGACCCTGGGATGCTGCAGTCATTGTAAATGCATGCCAGTTGCCAAGTGCCCAAATTTTGTTCATATAACCATAGGGGATGCTACAACAGTTGTAAATGTGAAAACTGGTCATAAGTCAATTTTTCCAATGCCATTGTAACTTTGAACATGCTAAACAGATGGTTGTGAGTCAGAGACTACCTGCATGTGTAATGCATATCTAAAACCCCAGTGGATATTTCATTATTTTCCCCACTTACATTTTGACTCACCTTAGATTCAACACTGAGTTTTAGGAATGGCTATGTGAGTGTCTGTGTAACAAAGAACAAGAAATTGCTCAGAGCAGTAGCATTAGACTATCCATTTGTGGAGTCAACTTTCTGTTACTTATATTTAACTGAAAATCATAACCTGCAACAAGGATATCAAATAAAATAGGCAATCTGATTTCTCCCAGATACTTGGATTTCAGTTCACATTAGACCCAGATAATAAAAGAGATATGGACCTATTTTCTAAGACATTTAAATGGGGGTGTCTAAACAGAGAATTGAAATCCACACATCTTTGTTATCAAGATTGGATGTCCATGATTTAGAGGGTATGAAATCCATTAATCTTAATATGAAGGATGTAAGCTTTTGTATTCAGAATGTAAGATTCTTTGTTTTGGGAAGCTTGTTTGAACTCATTGATCTATTCATTTATATCTTTTTTACTAACAGTAATAGCATGAATGCCCTTTTATGCTTTGTTGTTTACTTTTGTTTCTTTTAATATTGTACATATTACTATTTTTCCCCTCAATAGGAAGGGGAATATTTTTCCCCTCACTCTTTATCAGTAATCAAACTGTTAATTATATTTGCTTCTCCAGCAAACATAATTATCATGCATATTTTATTCATTGATTCATTTACTGGAAAAAAATAATTCCATAAAACTTCCTGTGAAGGCAGAGGTAAAGAGCAATGACTTGAATTGGATGGTGAAGGGTTTTTTTTTTTTGCCCTGCTTATTAACAAAATCTCAGATATGAGATGGAGGCAAAGCAACTATATTGGAGTTGCTGCTGCTGGCCAGCTGGAGAAGGATGTGTCTTTAAATCTTTAAATTTGTTTCCCTTTCTGACTCTTATATTCTGACTTTATGATGGTTCAAGTTTACAGAAACAGGAATGGTGAAGCTTGTTTTCCAACAAGCCCTGTATTCCATGGATGACACATATATTCTTGAAGGATTCATCATGATTGCTTATCTGAACAAAAATGGAACCAATGTGAATTGATGACTATCCATTAAAGAGATATCTCAGTCTCTGTTTCTGAAGTCAGTGCTGGCGATCTAATGAGTTTTGAGATCCTTTTTCTTGTACAATGTAGTGTTCTTTATTTTGGAGACAGCTGTGGAATCAGTACACTCAGTCTCATCTGGCTTCCATCTGCTATTTCCGTTGCTGTTTCAACAACAGTCTCTGTAATGAGACTGCCTACAGGAGCTGTTATAAACGAAGTCTTGGATTTTACTAGAAACATATCTGTTTAATATCTACTGGAACACTTGCCCAGAAATATTTTGTATGTACTGAAAAAGGAATTTCTAAGATTGTGTTTACTTTAAAAATTAATTCATTCATGTAATATGCTCCAGGTAACTATTATTTCTCGACAAATTGGAGGCCAAGTACCTGAAGGTAGCATCAGTGTTAGTCTTTGTTCCTCTTTGAGATACTATATCTATTTCTCTAGATTGTGTACATGGCAGAATCAACCACATTGCTCATGAGCATGAAACCAACTTAACTATTTTATTATTATTATTTTATGGATATCTTCATAGTTATACTGGAAGGATCTTAAAAAGACTCTAAAAGATGGAAGAAATAAATGGGTTCATCCATTACATAAAACCAAATTTAGTGTCTTTCAGACATGTTGTTTCAGATAACAATTCCTATCCTCTCCTAACTATGGGACTCAGGCCCTATGTGTACACTAGGCTGAAAATTCTGAGGGTGAGAAAGCTAAGTAAGTTCATATTGGACTTTCCCTTCCCTATTCCCTTTTTTTGCATTTAATATGTATCCTCAGTTTGCATGAAGCAAATTAACTATTCAGCATTTCATATCAGTGACTTTGGCAGCAAATGAAACCACCCTGTTTAAGGTCAGGAAGGAGAGCTTGAAGATCCATTTACAGGGTTGTGCTAAGGAATTTTCCAGGCATCTGGAGCATTATATCACTTGGATTCATTTGCAGTTAGATGCCAAGTATGGTGCAAGTCCTGTGAAGATGGACTTCATGGATTTACCCAGTTATCTGGGAATGGTTTGATTATGTTGGACCTGAGGATGGTGGTAATGCCGCCATTAGATACATGCCCTTCCTGGCTGGTTAAGACCTGGGCACCATCATTCTGGACAACTTCCTTCCAGTCTCTCACTTTCCCTTTTTAGAGAAGGTGGCTGAGAAAGTGATGAGGTTGCAACTCCAGAGGGTTCTGGAGGAAATAGATTATTTAGATCCTTTTCAGTCAGATTTCAGGCCTAGATATAGGATGGAAACAGCATTGGTCACACTCATGGAAGATCTCTCACATGAGCAGGATGGATGTACCATCCATCCTTGTTCTAGTTGACCTCTAAGGGGATTTCCATACTATCAACCATGGTATCCTTTAGGGTCAACTTAGGGATTTGGGGTTGGTGGCATAGTTTTGGCTGGGTCACCTCTTCCTCCAAGGCCAGTCCCAATTGGGTTGATAGGGAGCAAGAGATCCAGCTCATGGCCCCTGCTTTGCAGACTATCATAGGTGTTGGTGCTCTCTGCTCTTTTTTCACATCTACTTGAAATTGCTGGGTGAGATCATTCATCACTATGAACCAGTTGTACATCTATGTCCAGGGTGAAATGAATGATGCTGTGGATTTTCTTTCATAGTACTTGGAGGCTATGGGGGCCAGAATCCTGGTAAAACTAAGTGGCTATGGTGGACCCCTCTGCATCCAGGAGTTTATTATCTTTAGTATTGGATGGGATTGCACTAACCCAGTATGTAATTTGGGGGTCCTCCTGGGCTCATGGCTCCTTCTTGAAGAGTAGATGGCATATGTGGATAGGGAGGCTCTCAGTTCAGT
Organism: Acrochordus granulatus; assembly: GCA_032468055.1. Lineage (NCBI taxonomy): Eukaryota > Metazoa > Chordata > Lepidosauria > Squamata > Acrochordidae > Acrochordus > Acrochordus granulatus. The sequence continues at coordinate 29,540 of JANHZU010005548.1, read as the reverse complement.
CACTCATGCACTGATCATCTCCTGGATGGATTATTGCAAGGCACTCTATATGGGGTTATGCTTGAAAAGTATCTGGAAGCTTCAAGTGGTGCATGAGCAATTAGCTGCATGAGCAATTTTATATGCTGGAAGAATGGAGTGTGTAACATCTTTGCTTCATGAGCTGCACTGGGTGCTCGTTTGCTTCCATGTCCAATTCAAGCTGTTGGTGATGATCTACAGTATAAAGCCCTACATGGCATGGGGCCAGGTTACTTATGGAACTGTCTCTATCCTATTACATTAGCCTCTTTCACCTGGACAGGCAGAGAAAGCATATTGCAGATCCCATCAGTTAAGGAATTTTGATTGGTGGGGTCCAGGAGGAGGGCCTTCTCTGCTGTGCTTTCTGCCCTATGGAATACTTTTCCCCCAGAGGTGAGGCAGGCCCCTACTTTTTTAGCCTTCAGAAAGGGGGTTAAGACCTATCTTTGCAGCCTTACATGGAGAGCCCAGCAGAGGACATAGCCATGGAGCTAGTTTTTTATTTTTATTTATTTAATTTATTTGCTACCCAACTCACAGTGAGTGACTCTGGGTGGCTCATACTAAAATAGCCATAAAAATGTACAATCATATAATAAATACATATAAAATAAAAAATAAAAGATTAAGAAAGAGCAGCATTGGGGGACAGGATGGAAATGGGGCCAATTAACTGAGTAGCCACATATTGTAGACACATGGCTATCTGGCCCCCAGCCAATTCACAAAGCCATGTCTTCTGGCTTTTTCACAAGGCCAAAAGTGTGGGGGCCAATCTCATCTCTGGAGGAAAGATAGTCCTAAGGGTGGCCAATGTGGCAGAAAAGGCCTATCTTCTGGGTCCTGTCAGCCGAAATTCTTTGGTTGATGGGATCTGAAGCATGCCCTTACTGCCAGCATGGGTGGAACAGGCTGAACCATTGGGGTGAGACAGTTCCTTAAGTTACCTGGAACCATGCCATGAAGGGTTTTATAGGTGATAACCAATACCTTGAACTGTGCCCAGAAACTGCAGATAGTTCTCTGCAACCCCCTCCCCCCGCAATCCAAGAAGGGACTGGGTAATCCTAAACAAAACCTCTGGGCAGTACTCTGCAGACACAATAAGAGCATATAAGTAATATTGTTTTGCAGCTCTTACTGCCACAAGATAGGACTTAATAGTGGCTCTAACCTATGTTTGGTCAAATTTGCTTCTCTTTTTCTTTCTTTCACTCCAGGCATCTTTTGGCCCCCTGATGGCCCTGCAGTGTCTCAGTGAAGTATGGAGAATAGCAGGCATGAGAGGTCAAGAAAACCCATATAGACATGATTGTGTTTAAAAGCACAGCCACCCTTTGATTCCAGGCTATGGCCAGGGCTTCAGCAGGACCATGCAGCAAGGTCTCTGGGATATCCCCCAGTTCCATTTGGAACCCATCCAGATCCACAAGTCATTGAGGGCAGATCATTCAAATTGGTCCTGCCTCCCTGCAGAGGGAGCAGAATAAGAGAATCTCATTATTACTAAGGCATGATCTGACCATGACAAAGGGGCTATACATAGATCTCCCACCACATCACATTACCATTGTTCCAGCACAAAAATCACATCAGGTATGTGGCCACTGTCTCAAGTTGGGCCTTGGATGGCCTGGGACAGGCCTATGGCTGCCATGGTATTCATGAACTCCTGAGCTGCCTCTAAGGCCAAACCCAGGGATGGCGGGTTGAAGTCCCCAGGACCATCAGCCTGGGGAACTCCACAGCCAATCTCAGAATGGCCTCCAGAAGATCAGGCAGTGATGTTGCTATTCAGAAGAGAGGTAATATAGGAGCAACAATCCCAACTGGTCCCATGAATACAATCTCAGAAACAAGGTCTGGACCATGGCTCCTTGAAGCTACCAGAGAATCCCAAATGACAATTGCTATACACCCCCCAAGGCCTGTCCAAAACCCTCTTTCTGTTCTATTATTTTATTCTATTCTTGCATTTTGCTTGCTTTTCCTGGTTAACACCTGCTGCAGATGTCACACCTGCTAGAGCCTTCCTTCCTAGCATAATGGTTATAATATTTGCCTTGCATGAAGAATATCTCCAGACTGAAACTCAGCTGGTGTTTTTATTACTATTTTTTTCTTCAGTCTACCTGCTTTTGTACTGAGTTATTAAGGTTATTCAGTGAAAAGTGCATTTGTGGACTTGTTACAAAAAAGCATGTTTTTTATTTGTACCCTGGCATGATTCAGCAGATATTTTCCCAGAATTATTAGCCATAGCAATATATAAATATCCAAATAAATTCAGTCAGGAGGAAGGTTATTGACTGTCATTTTCATGACAGTTAGTGCTGACTTCAAGGCATTCAGCTCCCTTGAATACAAGCAGCATAAAAAGGTGCTGCCACCTCTAGTTTCAAATCTGCTCCAAAGTTTGCCACATAGGTAGCAAAATGTTGGCATGTATTCCTTCTCTCCCACAGCATTGCCCGTAAGTCAATAGGCAGTAGCTATGAAGAACAATATTCTATTAATAGGAAAGTAGTTTGCCACTGCCTTCTTTTGGGATATTCTTTTGATTTCCCAGTTAAGTCTAAGTTACATATTTTTCAACCTCAGGAACTCCAATCTGTGTGGACTTCAACACACAGAATTCCCCAGGCAGTGTGGCAGTTCAACTATACACAGCTTAAAATTCCTGAGATTGAGAAACACTGGACTAGAGTATGGCCCTGTCCAGCTTCTAATTATGGATCTTGGGCTGCTAATCTGCTCACAATAAAGGATTTAATTATGTTGTGATTTCTGTAGAATGCAATCGCAGCTGAATTTCCCTCACTGGGGACCTTGAGATTAACTGGAAGCTACTATCTGCTATATGTCTTCCTGACAGTAAAAGAATATTAAGTGGTATCCTAAACTCTGTATTGCCTGAGATGTTGAGAAATGGGTTGCCCCATCTTCCTCACTGACCATCACCTTCATCTCCTTGGAAGTATAAATGTTGTACTCTATTTACTTGTTTAAAACATTGTTTTCTGTAATTTTCTGATGAGTTGGCTCAAGCTTTCAGGAGGTCACAAGTGAGTGATAAATAATAATATACTTTTGACAATAGTACATAGGTACTTTCATTTTGCTTGGTGCTCCTTCAGATTTCATGTAATTGGAAACAAACAACAAACTGTTGCTTAGTCATAAGCAACAGTAGATAAAACAATTAAACTTGTTTAAAGGAAGCTAAAAAGGAGCACCATTTATGCTCTTAATTACCTATTAATTCCAATTATTAATTCCCTGGTAATTCTGAAGAGAGATTTAGCAGTATTCAAAATATGCCATCAATTTAGAAAACCTTTGCTCAACCCAGGAGTATCTGACTGCTACCTAAAAGTTACTGGCTTCATTATTTCAAATTAATCTTGTTTAAAGTCACTCCTCTAAGGCAATCTTCCATCTTAATCACTTCAAAGCAAATAAGACCAACAGCATAATTTAAAATCATAAGCACATCAAAATTGCATGACTATAGCCCTAGTCTGAGAGGAGGATAAAAGAGCTCTCAGAGTATGAACAGCTTAAAGTAGTTTTAGAAAAGGGATACAGATGCTTTACATCAGACAAAAATTAATTCATGCTCATTTTGGAACCATAATAAGGATTTAGTCAGTATTATAGGACATTTTTCTTAATCAAGGGAAAGGTTTGTTGTGTTAAGAAAGAAAAAATAAAGATGAGATGTATATCTTAGGGCAAACAGGAGAAGTATTTGAAGTACATTTCATTTTTTTTCTTTGAAAAACATTTCATTTCTGGGATGCCATTTCAGTTAGATTTTTCATATTATTATGAATGCATGTGTGTTTAATACAGTGTCAGTATTTCATATTTATTTGCATATGTGTTTCAATATTAGATTGCAATATTTGATGCCATATCTACAAGAGAAAATAGGATGAACTAGAACATCTAGTTCATTGTTTCTCAAAGTTGCAACTTTAAGATATAGGGATTTTAACTCCCAGAATTCTTCAGTGGGCTGGGGAATTCTGGGAGTTGTCCACACATCTTAAAAATGCAACTTTGAGAAATGTTAACATAGTAAGCAAGACTACATTGCTAAGCAAAGGCATCAGTTTCTTCTTTACTCTTTGGGAACCAAAAAATTTAGCCTCATATTAGACAAATGTTTAATATCTATGAATACCTTCTAGCATTGTAAGATTTGTGATTTTTGTCTCTCTGAAATGTTACTGCTGAGAGAGAAAAATCTTTAAATTTCCACATTTTTCCATTGTTGTCATTGTGAGATGCATTTTTTTTCCTATTGCCCTTTGAATCTGGGGAAGTACATGGCATAGTATTTGGAGTGATTAGAACATGTATGCCAGATGTTGAAATTATTATAAGTGATTCAGACCTGGTGATTCAGATGTGACTCTCACAGCTCATTCACCAAGACAGAGAAGTTGGTGCTCAAGGGAAGAGAGAGGAAAATATTCAAAAAACAAAAGGATTATCAGTGTGATTTTCTTTAATGATGCTACATTATTTGATGGTATCTCTGCTGACTATTTTTGTTATACATGAAATTTGCTGGAAAAATACATAATGCCAACCATCTTAGTTCTTGGAATTCCTTGGCCACCAAATTTCTTTCTTTTAATGGAATATCACTTCTGCCATATCCTAATACTAGAACCCTTTTAGACACAGTAGATTGCAGCTTTTCTTCACTGCTCTTAACAATGAACAGGTATATCCTTTAAATATGTTCTTAATTCATTTGGTTAATCTATGTGAAGTGCAGTGATTCAGATTTTCTACTATGATGGTCTTATTCAAATATTTCAGTGTAGAACAAAGTTTCAAATATCATGTTTAGGTTCATATAACAAAGTTATCCAGGTCTTCAGAAGTAGTGTGTTGTGGGAGCCAAGCTAGTCAGTACAAGATCAGTGAGTCTAACCACATTGCCCACCTTAGCTGTGCTGCATGAAACATAAAATCTTGTCAACTGTGGGATAGGGGTCAATTCCGAACCATTTAATTCTCCAAAGAAACAAGAGAGAAGTGTGCAGTGTTGAAAACAGAAGAAGCTCCATTAGAAAACACACAACAACAGACTACCAAATTCACACCTAAGAAAATTGAAACAGGATAAGACTGCAAGGTTTAAGAATCATGTATAAAACTTAAGGAGCTCTAAATTTCTCTTTCTGTTTCCCTTGTGTGTGTGTGTATTGAGGGTTTTGCGTCCTTAAGGAAAAGACTTAATGTGAATTTTTTTTATCCAGGCATATCTGATTCTTGGTGACTTTCTAGGCTAAGTGCTACCCTGTCAAGCATAGCTTCTTTGAATTGTTGGATGTTCATCTTTGTATCTCTTTTGATGGTGTTCTTTGCCTGCCCCTTCTTTAGCATCATTGACTTCTCCAATGAATTTGCATGCATGACATGGCCAAAGAACATCAGACATAATCTTGTGATTTTGGTTTCTAGTGATGTGTCTGGTTAAAAAAAAATCACAATTTAGCACCTCTCTGTTGGTTACCCTGGCTGTCCATGGTATATGGAATAATTTTCACCATCACCATAGTTCAAAGGCATCAGTTCTTCTTTTTTTAAAAATCTATATGGGTTATGAGGAAAACTTAGTAGGATTCATCTTTTATCCCTCAAAATGGCATATGATAAAAGGAAGGAAAAACAAGATTTAGATAAAATATTTTATGGGGCCTCCATGGATTGGTATGGTCTATCTGAAAACAAATGAAAAAAATCCTTTTAACAACTTTTGGCTCTGAAAAGAATCTAGGCACTAAATGAATCCCATGCAAATGTATAGGCCTTCTCCCAGTTTTGCAAGAAGGTATTACAGTCCTTTACCATTTAAGTAAATAATAATGTCTATCTAAATAGGAATGTAATTGCACAGTCCAAGTCTTACCTTAATACCACGTGCAGTCATTTATATCTGATCATAATATTGGGGTCTGCTATCTGGGAAAATTCCCCTCCCCACATGGGATTGAATGCATTGCTACTATTACGCTAACCTTTTCTGATTTATCTTTTCCATGGCAATAAAATCAGCCTAGAAATTTCAGCTGATAAGGTTCAAGGATCAGCTGTGGCTAGATCTTTGGACAGTGGCACTGAGCCTTTTACATCCATAGGTCATTGAAGGAATGGAAGCCACTTTGAGGGCAAGCCATCCTGAATTGTAACTCCTCATCCACTCTATGGCTAACAACAGAATTTCCCCTCCAGGAGAGAGAGTTTGCCTGCCCATTTGTGGAAACAAGATCCTGTTTTGC
>JANHZU010005547.1:67281-82614 GCA_032468055.1 Acrochordus granulatus | reverse complement strand
GATGGCAAGGAGATCAAACCAGTCAATTCTAAAGGAAATCAACCTTGACTGTTCATTGGAAGGACAGAGACTGAAACTGAAGCTTAAATACTTTGGCCACCTAATGCAAAGAGAGGACTCATTAGAAAAGTCTATGATGTTGGGAAAGATTGAAGGCAAAAGGAGAAGGGGACGGCAGAGGATGAGATGGTTAGATAGCATAATATTTTGCCAGTATATTAAGAATCTCATTGTTTAGTCAGGTATCTTTTTGTTATTTTTACCATTCTTCCTTGCGTATTCTCCTTGGGGACAAATGTAATCTGATGGGTCTTGAGTTGCTCAGCGGAAGTGCTTACCTCAGATCTAACCAAACTATATTTGGGCAGAAAACTTCCCAGTTGTCATTATGATAATTCCACCTATCCCTTGAGCAGTAGTGAGAGGGGTTGAATAACTGCATTCCTGGTTGGGTGGGGCAAACAAAGAAGCACATGAACTATGGAAGGCTGGAGGGTCTATGGTCCTTGCTTTCTTCTTAAAAAGAAGAAAAACCCTAATTACGTGCACCAGTACACTCAAACTTCTGGGTAGGTCTCTATTCAAATTCATTGTTCCTTTAATGTTCACATACTTGTTCCTGGAGCAGAAATCTCTTCTTACAGCAGCTTTTATATCCAAAGTTTGTTCTTTTCTTGTTGATCTAACCTGGGTTTTGGCCCTGCATCCAGGGTACGTAATACTGTATGCCAGTATTGATTTTGATATAAAAAGTAATCAAACGGAATAATTTTGTTTATAAACACAGTTTATTGTACTGCATAATGTAGAAAAATCTGTGTAACTCACTGCATTGAATCAACACAGCTCTCAGTTAAACCTTTTAAAAATTTAGTTGAAGAAATTTCCATGTTTTATGCCCAGGAGATTAATTGCATCTCACACATAAACAATTATAATAGAAACTCCATTTTGTTGTTATTTTTAGAACTTGACAACAGCTTACTTTTTCCATTTGAGTAAAATAGTGGCAAGAATGCTTAACACTTTATCTGTCTGCCTTTCTTTGCTTCGGATCTCCACAGCCTGCGGGAAAACGCAGTGTGCGTGTTCGTCCTTGCAAAGGCATAATTGGAATATATGAGGGGCAGGGTGGAGGGAAGTGATTTAAAGCACAGAAATAGTAACCTGAGAATCCTCTCTTTCATATAAGATTACTATTGCAGTTAGATTGAGCTGCAAATAAGCCCCTGGTCTGTATGAAACTTCTGTCCAGTAACTCACTAGGAGGCCATAACCAAGCTACTGTCTCATCCATAATCCTCTCTCCTACAAAGCTGTCTTATCTCACAGTGCTGTCATAAGATTATGAAGTGCTTTGAAACTGGAAAATTTAGGTTAGTTTTAGAAGCAATAACTGTCTGAAAAATGGTTTTAAAATACAATAAATAATAAAAAGCAACGTTTTTAAAAAAGGAGCAATGGGACATATTTTTGTAATGTTACGTATCTTTGTTGTAATGTACAATTATCCTTTAATATATAATGGAACAAAATGTTCACAAACATCTCCTTAATTTCTATAATTATGGATAAGCATAACAGATCCTTCTCTTTGTCTGATTTCACCTCCCTCTTCTTGATGGTTAATTGCATTGTTGCATAGTTTCAATAATACAGTATTTTTTCTGAAATTTTTCCACTAAATATATTTTCATCCAGGGATAGCTGATATTGTCATCAATGTAGCTCATGGGGAGGAAAGTTCAAATATAATAAAGCATATGTGAAGGAACATCATAGACATGCCTTCTTCAACCTAATGTCTTTTTGATATTTTGAACTTTATGTCTGATATGTTGAACTTTAGTTCCCAGCCCTACTTACACATCTTATACATCTGGAAAGCACCAAGTTGGGGACAAAAAAGTCAATTTACATTTTGTATAACATGAAAAACACAATATAGCCAGGATATTACAGATGAATGTTTTGGCTTGCTGAGTCACAACAATCTCTCTCCCCACTCCTTCCCAAATATTCTTTTTAAAATGTATCAAGGACTTCTTTGGATATCGAATTATAGCATCTGTCCTACTGTCTGTGAAGACTCTCATGGCTCTATGGTGGCATATCATGACAATTTTATCATGGTTTTGCCCTAAGTTAATATTTATCTCAATTACTGTATTGCTCACATAACTGTTGATGTTTTATTTAAAAATTCCCGTTTTTCTTGTTTTCTTCTTGGTGATGGAACGTGTGAACAATCAACCAGCTTTTCCAATTCCATTATCTTAATGCCTTAAGGAGCAGGCTTGTTTCCTGAGACCTATGATTTCATTGTAACAATTGCACAATCACGACTTCTGTCCAGCAGAGATATAGTCATATGTGTGAAACTCAACTCAATGCACAGGATAAGCTCTGCACTCATAGTGGCTTTCTGGCTTTTTGCTATAGTTATTTGTACAGTTGATAGATTGATAGATTTCATTTGTATACTTCTCAACCCAAAAGTTCTAGGTGAGGATTGTTCATGGGATTCAAGGAGCCCTAGGTTTCCATGAAGACTTTAATGGATTCCATTAAGAATTAAGGGGGGAAAACCCCCTCCCTGAAGAACTAAAGTAAGGGGGAACAGAACCACAAATGTAGTAGTCTCAGGCACATACTCAGACATCTGCATCTGCCTTAACACAGTTCTTTCCTGCTATACATTACTGTTTTTGTTGATACCAGCATTTGCAAGTGATCCACATAAAGTGACTGGTGCTCTTTCCTTCACCACATTCACAGAACAAAACTATCTGCCCTTTCTGGACTTTAGGAAGGCAGTCAAGACTCCTGTTCTTTCCATCAGCAGAGAAGAGAATGCTCTGGCTGCAACTGGATTTTGTGAGCACATGGCTTTTGCAATTTCCAGTTCTACTTTTTGACTTTGATTTGTGTTTTTATGTATTTGGGGGTTATTTTATCTTTTTTGTTATGGATACTTTTCTCTTATAATGAGAAGTCTGTTAGATGGAATGTTGCTATCCAATGCTTCTTGATCTTTTTGCAATAGAGGGTGGGAGTTCCAAGGACATTTCCATCATGGGAGTTTTGCTTAGTTGTGCTTTCTTCATGTAACTCTCTCTGGTGACAAATGCTATTGGGTTCATTGAAAGAAATAGTTCCTTCTTCCAAACATATAAAATTTAGTCTGTTTTCTAGGATGTGATATGTGTTTTCTAGGATGTAATTTTCTGGGATGTGGGTAAATAAAGTGCTTGGAAAGAGCTTAGCAACAGTACTTATTTAGATCTCCTACTTTGGCTGACTGTGATGAAGAATAGATAAGTATCTTTTTTCTGAGCTATCCAGCACATTAGTGCAAAGGATTAGAGAAACTAGCACTGCTAATATCATCCTCCACAAATTCTTGAGATACCCTTGTTTTTTAACACCCTTCATAGAGCTTTTTCTTAATTCTGTCAGTTCAGACATTTGGCTAACATCAAGAAGCGTTCCCTGTAATTTCCCAAATTAACTCTACCCTGTTCACCAAGGTTAGCACATGCATTTGCTACAGAATCAGATAGCTCTAAGAATGCAACTTCCATCTGATAATGAAAACAATTTTACTATCCTGTAAAGGGAGAAGCTGAATGTTGATAAGTTCAAAGGAGAGGGAAATAAATTCATTCACTTGCAAACTAAGATACTAACCAGGTATTCCGTCTTCTAATTGCTCTCCTGTTTATATTGTACATATTCTTCCATGCATTATGTCTTCACTGAAGTGACAGAATACATTCTGCTCTGGTTTGGATATTGGGAGATTCTGAAGAAGGTATAAGCAAATTCAGTTTGCATCCCTCCTGCTTTGATGCCTCCTCTCTTAGATAAAATTATTCCATTTCCCCAAATCTATTTTACAAGCCTTAACTTACAATCAGCACCTCTCTTATTCTTTGATTCAAATAATGTTAGGATATTTGACTCATCTTTTTTCTGTTAAATAAAATCCTGATACACATATGATTTAACATGGGGGGCGGGGAGGAGAAGGATGTTCCAGATTCTAGTATTTTCCATAAGTAGCCAAATTCTAGGCAAAGCTGAAGCTTCCTTCTTCAGTTCATTGAAAAAGTTATGCTTTCCAAATTCCATTTTCTAAATAAAAGTAATGCCTCAGAGAAATGAATGGCATCACAGTACAACACCAACTTTTTGTGTCATCTTGTCTACAATAATGTTTCTGGCCTGACATATGCCTCAGGGATATTCTTAGAAAATTTAAATGACAGTACCTACACCCTAATGCTTTGTATAAAGGCCTGTCAGCTTTCCTGGAAAAAAAAAACAACCAAATTTAAGGGATAGAGGTGGAGGTGCAGTGGCTCAGTGGCTTAATGCCGCCAGTTATGTCAACCAGAAATGTCCGGCACTCTGGCAGTTCGATCTGCAGCTCTGCATGATGGGGTGAGCTCCCATCACTCGCCTCCAACTCCTGCCCACCCAGCAATTCGAAAGCATGTGAAAATGCAAGTAGATTGATGGGTACCTCCTTTGGAGAGAAAAAATCAGCTGGCAAAACAACGGAGCAGTGAGTCAGCGTGGAACTCGCCCATCCAGGGGCAGAGCAGGAGTCTTGGAGGATGTCCCGGATATGAACATATCCCCCAGCCGAGGGGGGCGGGGAAAATAAAAAGAAATGTATAATCTCTAATCTATGTAAGCCACCAAGAGTCTCCGGAAATTGGCAGCATAGAAATGTGATTAATAAATAAAATAAATAAAGACTGAACTCCTATCATAACTCCAAGATAACTGTTTTATTTTAAGCCACAATCTGATCCCATCAGTTCCAATGCTATAACACTAAACCTGTCTAGCTGGTCAAATCATTTAGAGGCAAACCTAATTCCAGATATACATAATAATTTCATAAACTACAGTTTAAGAAACCCGTATTAATTGTGTAGGCCATCAAATGTTACCAAATAGACAAAAGAATGTTATAAAATCTATTTTATTCTTACAGGAAGAGTCTTTTGCAGGGAAACTTATAAAAAATAAAATGATGCAAAAAATAACTGTAAGTTTAATAACAAATTATCACAAACACTTGGTTGGCCATTTTCAAGGAACTAAGAAGTTACAAGAATTTAGTTTGTGTGTCACATTAAGGCAAAATTATTCCTCAGCATGATTTTTGTACTTCTACAAAATTGTTACATTACCTTAATGACAAAACCTTATTCTGCATTTCATGAGTCATCCTTAATCCATCTCCAGATCCACATTCTCTGTGAATAGGTTCTGTAGTTAATCCAGACACCCATCCTAAAAGATGAATATATTTTATAGATCTCAGATTCCTATTGTAATGCAAAATTTTAGGCAAAATTTTCCTACTCAAAATCAATGAATCCATAAGGAAAAGAACTCCTCTACATTTTTCTATCTGTAATATTGGCTGAGGAATGTCTGTCTGTCTGTCTGTCAAACTTATATGCTGCCAATCTGGCAAATGTGACTCTAGGTGACTTATTGTGGGGAAAACTACAAGTGAACCATATGGGAAGTCCTTGTGCTTTGAAAAAGAAATTAATGGTGGATTTAAACAGAAAAAGCCAAACGAAAATAAATTATATTCTACTACTTTAATGGCTGTCTCAAGGGTTGTAAGAATTTCTCCTTCTAAGTGCCAAAACTTCTGCCTTGGCTTGTAATCTAACAGTCTTCCCAGGGATTGCCCCTCCTTCGTTTGGTCATCTGTAATGACTCTAGGCTGATCCCCCTCTTCACACATAGTTCAGTCCTGGTTTCCCCCACACCTATAGCCAATATAAATAAAATGTTAAAAACAATAAATATCAATATTAAAATTGATTTAAAATTTAACCAGATGGAAAGGAGGGGAGCAAGATGCACATGGGAGGTGTGATTGAATTAGCTGAAAGAGTTATTCCTGTGAAGGAAGAATTCTAAAATGAAGAACAGACAGACTTTAAACATAGCCAAAAGAGCTTTTACAATGAACTAACTGGATATATGTCCAGAAAACAGCTGGGCAATACACTTAGCAACTGACTTGTTAAAGTATTATTTTTGTTCTTCTTAAATTGAAATTAAACTGAAAAGTTCTGAAAATAAAAAAAAAATAACCTGAATATGTTGATGTTACAATCTCATCATAGCCCTCTTTTCCAACACAGCCACCTTGGATGGATGTGACACTTTCTGACAAAGGCTAAAACAACAAACAAGAACATTTAATACATATTTATTTTTCTGAGTTCTGTTTAAAATCTTACAAAATAATAAACTGTGAAAAACTCAGATTTCAGAAAAGCTGAAAAAGTAAATAACAAGAAAGTCTACTGAATATAAAATATTTACACAAATGAAGAGAAGAAAATTGAAAATATGATTTTAATCTACTAACTTTTGTTTTAAAAGGACTGCATAAAACAAGTATTACCTGCTTTTTGATATATTCTAATTGTGTATTATTTCTTATATATGGCATGTGTGCATCTAGACTGTACAATTCTGCTTAGCACATTTGAAAAACTATATAACAAAGTTGAAAAGGGGCAGAAAAAGGCATTCAAAAGGACTGGGGATTTAAACATCAAGAAGTTTTGTGAAAACTAAAAAGGCAGTTGAAGGAAGACATGAATAAGGTTTATAAAAATCATGCCATGGAAAAAGTAGGCAGGAATTTTTTTTTCTTCCAACACAAGAATCAGAGGTTATCCAAAACAACTATTTGGTAGAAAACTGAAAATGGAAAATTCTTCTACAATTAACCAGAGAAATCACTGCTACAGTACTCTAAGGAAAATTGGATAAATATATGGAGGTTGGATTTATTAATTTTGAATAGTAATTATACATCTCAGGTTATTTAATTTAATTTGGATGCTGCCTGACTCTGGAGGAAGCATGCCTCCATATACTAGTTGCAGAGAAACAATGGAGTTATGTCTCCATCTCCCATTTGTGAACTCTTGAATGTGCTGGTTGACTACTATGGGAAGCAAAATGCTGGACTAAAATCCAGCAGTGGTATTTTTATATTCTTCTAAATTCATATGAAACAACCACCATGCTAAAATTAAGCATTTGAACAGAGATTAATCTATGAACTTTAGGTATACTAGCTTGAATTCCATGCCGGTATTAAAGCAGAATATAAATATAAGAAAATACCTTTACAAAACCTTTCTTATATTTTCAGCAAATGATACAATATAATAGCATTTTAGTGTATCACAGATACTTATCATGAAGAACACAAGAGCATTAGGATTTTGGGAATTATACTCTGATATTAAATTTAAGTTTTTGAATGACAGTTTGGGACAGCTGAATTTTTACTGACTTTAGAAAATTAACATAAAGCAACATCAAGACTTGGGGTCTGCCAACAAAGTTGCATGTGTCAGATTTTTTTCCTCTCTGCAAATAAGTGGAGGTTACATATTCCCTCCAATTGTTTTTTTATTTATTGGATGTGTTAAAACAGGCCAACTCCAGCCAGTGTCCCAAACAGTTTAACAGGTTCGAACATCCCCTTCCCAACTCCACCACATGGAATAACTGCTGCATCAGGATTCTTTCAAGGGCTCCATTTTGTCTCTCATAACCATTTGGAAAACCCTCCAGCTAAAAAAGATTCTAGGAATCTGGTTGGCACAAGGATCAAATAAATGGAATAAATTTATTTATTTGAAAAGGAAAGATTTTTTTCTTCATCGAAAAAATCACTCTTGACACATAGGAAAACCTCACTAATGTAGTTTCTATCATCTCATTTTATTTTCTTTTGTCTTTCTTTTTCTTATTTATTAAATTGATTTTTAATCCATTCTCAAAAACAGAGTCTTCTCCAAATGACTTAAAAAATGCTTCACAATGAGAAGTCAGAATTGGGAATGGGGGATGGGAAGAACATAGAGAGAAAGAAAAACATACCAAAGGAAGTTTTCCTAACATTTTGACTGATAAAAGTCATTTGTAGATGATTTAATTTATAAAGATACTCAAAACAAAGCAACTTAATTATTTAGGAAAATAAATGTTAAAACTTGAAGCAATAAATTTATACAATATACTTACATATTCATATTTAAGAACAAGGCTCTTTGAATTTTCAAAGTTATAGATCTCTAATATTCCATCATCTCTACCAATGAGCAATTCTTTAACTCCATCTCCCAAAATGTCAAAACTATCCATACATAAGATGCCTGAAAAACAGAATATAATTCAGGTATCTATATGAAACATTAATCATCTGTTAAATCTAAGTAGCAATTTGCAAAGGTTTATTTATATATATATAATAACTATCCTTTACCTGACTCTGGAGTGAAATCAATTCCTCACTGGAGTCATATTTTAATTAAGTTATAAATACAATAAGCTCTAACATTGTAATCTTTAAACCTCAACTGCATAGAAATTGGATATTTATTTTTATTATCATAATAAGCCAGTTTATTTAGTAAGGTACTAAATAAGGCCTACAGTTCTGCCAAATTTCAATCCAGTTTGATTAAAAATGCTACAAATTTAGCAAGTGAAAAGGGATACTATTATTTACTATTTTTTATTTTTTGAATAACATGTTTTTTACCAAATTTTACTGAAATGTATTACATTTTTTTCAAGAAGGCTTACTGATAAAGCCATTTTTAGCTTATACTGGTTCTTTCATCTCATTCAACTGTATGGCAGAAATGCATGACAGAGTTTTACAGAAAAAGTACAGTGTTACTACAAAGTTTTGATGTTACTAATATTACAATGTAGATATAACCAGCACAGGTGTCCTGTACAAGTAGTTATCAGTTGACAATTATCAACAATTGGGACCAGAATTGCTTTTGCTATATGATGCAGTCATGAAGCACATTATCACATGACTGCACTGTTTAGTGACAGCAGATCCAATTGCTGTTATTAAATGAGGACCTCACATGACCATGACTTCCAACTTCTTGCAGCTTCTCATTGACTTTGCTTGTGGGAAGCCAGCAGGATACTGCAATCACATGATCATGGGATGCTGTAATGGCAAGTACTCCAAAGAGCTCAATGCTGATTCAAGTTTGAAGAGTCTCTGAATGAGTAGTTGTTAAATGAAGAAAACTTCTATTGATTTTTTTCTGTTTTGTGATTCATATAAAAACATAAATCTTTAATAACATGAATGATTATTCTTAATAGCAATAAAAAATAATTGAGCTCAGCAGTTTGCAGGAATGAAACTGGACTGAGCAGCAATCGCACCTATCTTACTAGCTTCAGCTCTTGCTGTGCTCTACATGGGACCCAATAGGGGTGTCCCACTTTGGAGATGGTTAGTAGATTAGAAGAAGATTCCACCTGCACCCCATTTACATATTGGTCTCTTTTTATCTAGTTCTTGGTTAATTTTAATGCTTTAATTGTTAATTTTTTTAATGTTCCTAATGTTCTTACTATTTTATATTATGTTTTTATATTGTTATAAGCCGCCCAGATTCACTTGACAGTGAGATGGGCAGTACATAAATTTAATAAATAAAACACAAATATAGAGCATCTTAGTTGTTCATATGTGAAAGTATACACCTGTTGCAATATCAGTTCTAGCTTTGAATCTCGAATTAAACCGAGGTTCAATATTATCTAATTCTGGTTCATGCTAGCCAAAAATGGTGACCACTCAGAATTCAGATGATAAACTTAGTTATAATCACACCATGGTTAAATAGGATAAAAACAGGAAAGAGGTTGGAAGATGGTATACATGTATTTCCTTTAACTAATTATCTTAATGTTAAGATGAACATACTAATAAACTTAAAAAGATGGATTTGCATATATTATTACTCTCTCTCTCTCTTCGCATTTAACAAGCAATGAAGTACTGAGGGATGTTGCCTCAAGTAGAAATCTAGGATTATTACAACAGGCTAACATAAATCTCAATGCTTTCAATTCATTTAATGCCTTGACACTTTCAGTGTAATCTTTTAATCATATTTTGAAGTGTTTTCTGGAAACTGAAACTAAAAGATAGAGTATACGTCTGAAAAATATAAGTGAAGAGAAAAACCTTTCATGTTTTTTAAACTTTGTTGCGATGCAATTACCCTGGACGAGTGAGAGTCTTCACAGACTTTCATGATAAAGTTTTCTGATAAGCTGTTTCTGATAAGCACCACAGATCATCCAGAAAGCAATCCAAGAAGCAACTACAAATGTAATCACAGAGTTCACCTTAAGAAAAATTTGAGGAAATTGCCAGGGAAACATCAGCTGCTTGGACATGAACCTGGCAATATTGAGGTCTAGAAATAAAGTACTGTATACTGCAATAAGCTTCTGGATTGAAAAGAAAGTCAATCCAGAGGGCAGGACTGTGCACGGAAAAACTCTGAACATGATGTTCCTTTGATAAGATTTCTTTTGATAAGCAAGTCAGACCTTTAAACCTCACTGAACTTGCTTTGGAATAGTCACGTAACCAACACATCCTAATTATCTATCAGAATACTACTAGGAGTATTAGGATCATAGGGTCATTCATAATGAATGATCATAGATGAGGGATCAGACTATGCCACATTGGAGAATGAAATCACAATCCACTCTGCATTCTGCCAAGAAAACCAAATGGACTTTCCCAACCAGGACAATGTCAATATGATAATGGAAGGTGAATCTCCAGAATGGAGGAATTAGAACTAACAAGCTACTGGAGAAGTTTTGCAGAGAGCAAGTATGAGTCATATCACTAGTGCTTATAATATGGTTGGATTAAGGCCAAAAATACATCCAACTTCTGATTGCTATGGGGGAAAGGGGAAATCTAATGCTACAAATGATTATATAAGTTATTGGAGAAAACTGATACAACATCAAAGCCCATCAAGGTAGCTAATGATACAAGCAAAAATTTATAATGATTCAAAGAAGCAGTTATCGACAGACAACTTGGTAAAATGATATCTGGTAACAAAAATCAGAAGCAATTGAACAATAACCTTACATGGTCTGTTTGTAGAAAAATCTTAAAACACTTTTATTCTGAAAAATATTTGGTTACTTATATTACTGGCTGACTCTAATTAGTTATATTGTTGATATTTCTTAATTATCATTAAATTTTCTTTATTTTCCATATAATTCTGTAATGGAATTATAAATTGCTTTTGATACTTTGGGAAATGTTCAATCTATATAACTGTATAAACAAATAAATATATGACTTTATTCATTTAGAAAAACAACATGAGTTACTTACCACCTCTTTTTTTCTCATTTCCAATTTTCCACTTTTCTACTGGAGAAACACCAGTAATTTGTACTAAGCCAATTTTGCCATCAGATGTCCCAAACAAAACTTCTTCACCAGAGTCACCTAGATATATAAATTAAAACTATTAGAATAACCATTAAGTAGAATTCTGCTAACCAGTGGGTTCCAAATTTTACATTTTTTTCTTGTAAGCTTTAGGAAATGTCTCAAAATAGTCTAGCAAAAAATAAACACCTAGCTTCATTTCCATCACTCATAAAAAATGGATCAGAATAATTCTATTTTTCAGAAAATACCTATTATATTGTAGTATCTGGAATTATTAAAACAATCATCTATGAAAATCAGATTAACCATTTCAATATTTTTATTATCCCTAAACATTCTACTTACCACCATTTCCATTGTTCAAGGCCAGAACAGCAGGTGGACCTGGGACTTCCATTTCATATAATAAATTTGAACCCTCAAGAAAATGAAATGGGAATATTGTTAATTGTAATTATTTTTTATTTTAATTTAAAAGAGAAATACAGTACTGTGCAAAAGTCTTAGGCCACCATCCATTTTGTTTTGCCAAAGTTTTAATGACCATCCATAATTATTTTTTGGTTTCTCTATTAAGACTCAAACAGAAAATACAGGAAATAGGTACACAAAATTTAAACAAACACAATTTTCAGAACAAAATGGTTTCTTCAAGTAAAAGTCAGTATTAAATAGTCTGTACTAAATACTTGCCACTTAGCCTGTTTTTTTTTCTTGTTTTGAATACTGCATACAAATTTTCTGTATTTTCTGGTTGTATTCTAATAAAGAGACTAAGACATAATTATATACGGTCATTATACCATTGCTAAAACAATAAATCTAATGGTGACCTAAGACTTTTGAACTGTACTGTAAATATTTTTTTAAAAGTTTCAAAATTGTATTCCTGCTTTTAGAACTGTATGCCCTTTTAGGCTTAGATATTTTAAAACCCTACTTGAACAATTGACAGGGACCTGAATCCAAGATTGTCCTATTTCCTCCTGGGCTTTAAAATATTACTGGCATTACTAGCAGAAGGTAGTTCAGTTAAAAATCTGTTAAACTGTACAGAATGGGTATCATGTTAAAGCAATGTATTTACCTGAATGTTGATTCTTTATATTTAGCACATATGTATTTTACTATTGTATTTTTACCTATTCTTTTCTGGAAAAACATCTTGTATTTTACCTTTATTTTATTATTTCCTATATGATTGTAAGATTAACAATCAACAAACACTGAAACTACCAAATTATTGAAAATTGGTGCCTAATTCATGTAAGAGACACACACTTATTCCAAACTGTTTTATGTCATTACAGGTGAGAACAGGAAAGCTTAGGTTAAACATGAAAAGGATAAAGAGAATTAATGTGAAACAGAAAATACTTAGCTAACTGATAAGCAAACCTACAGGTTCTAATTTATGAAAACAAATGGGGGAATACAAGAATGTAGAATTTCCAGAAAATAGATTTCTGCTCGACAAAAAAAAACAAAACTGCTCAACACAAAGAAAAGCTGTCATAACAAGAAAAGATCCATTGAAAGGAATATATTTTGACAGGAAAATGAAAATAATGATCTTTCATGAAATGGGAATTTTCCAAGTATCTAATAGCTTTTTATTCAACTTGCCAGATTTGTGCAAGCAGATAAGATTTCTTTGACAGTGATTGTGTACCATTATTTGCTGAACAGTCAGCCAGATGTTTAGACTGGTTTTAGCATTTCTATCCATCTATCAAGTCCTTCCCAAGGACCTGATAGGCAGATGTTGTTCTTTGATGTTGTTAAAGGTATCACAGCAGGGTGTAAGCTGTTCCAAGTAATGCTGCCTTTTGCAATTGACTAATGGTGACTTTGTCAATGCTAATGGTGTTTAAGCAGTGCTCCAGTTGTTTTGAGATTGCACCCAAGGTGCCTATTACTATTGGTACCACCTTGGCTTTCCTTTGCCACAATCATTCTACTTTTATTTGCACGTCTTTGTATTTTGCAATTTTCTCCAGTTCTTTCTCTTCTATTCTGCTGCCTCCAGGTACTGCCACGTCCACTCTCCAGACTTTTTGTTTTTCTTATCGACAGTTGTTAAGTCTGGAATGTTATGTAGCCGATGCCTATCTGTTTGAATTCTTAAGTCCCAGAGCACTTTAGCTTTTTCATTTTCTCTATTTTATGGCCCCATCAGTTCTTGCTTGCAGGCAAATGGTATTTCTTGCAGATCTTCCAGTGCACCATTGTTGCTACTTTATTATGCTATTATTTGTAATCACTCTGTGCAATCTTCTTGCAGCAGCTAACTAGGTGGTACACTGTTTTTTCAGCTTCTTTGCAGAGGCAGCATTTGTTGTTCGTTGTTGTCTTCTCAATTCTAGTATGCATTTGTTCTTAAAGCTTGGTCTTGTTCAACCAGAAGTAACCCTTCTCTTTCTTCAATTTTCCTGCTCTTAGCTATTGCCAGGTCTTGTTATTATCTGCTTTGCCTTCTATTTTTTTAATGTACTGATTATGTTGCATAGTCAGTCAGATGTTTAATATGAATGTGGCGTTTTTGTCCATTTAATGAGTCTTATCAGTATGAACAGGTATACAAGCTTCTGTTTCATTGTATTAACTTATCTTTGTAACTGTAATAAATAATAGTTATAAATAATAAACTGGATGGCAATAATGGCAACCAACAAATAAGGTTTACCTGCAAAACTCTGAGAACTCTATCTTGACATGCTAATACAGGTATAATGCAAGACAATTTATCTGGTGGAAGACAGAGAACATCATTGATTTTATCCCCCGATAGATAGTAGTGCTGATCCTTACAGTCACAGTAATGGTTATAAATGTAACTTGCACCAAGAAAGAGATCTGATCCAGATATATACCTAAAATAATGACAACATTATAATTAAAACTTTAAAATAATTTAAAACATTGTATTGGGAATATTATAATTTGTTAAGTGTTCATACACTTGGAATCAATATAACAATTTAATATGTAATCCATTTATGATATTTTTCATATGAATTTTTTTTTTAAATTTTTACAGCAATTTATCTGAGAAATTCGAAATATGCTTCAAGTACCTTTGCAATTTAGCTGTTATTACAGTGGAGGGTTAAAAGTAACAAATATATTATATTTATACTAAAATACAGACTGAAACAATTGTTAATTATGTTTGTCAATTAAGTTTAAGTACTAAATAATTGGAATAATTTCTACCATATTAGTGTACAGCAATGAAGACAAGATGTTGAAAGCTTCCCATTTATACCAATCTACTCTCATGGTAGTTGTGGTGTTAAAAACATCCTCAGCTCCCCAAAGAGAAGCAGGATTCTGATGTAAGAACAGGATGTAATTAATTCTGAATTTAAGATGTAAGAAACTAACAATGTAACAATTCCAATAGGTTCTTCCTAAATATTTAAGCATATTGTAGTTCTCAGTGATAGTATATTACTGGAGAGAGGTTATAAAGCTTTTCAAAAACCTGAATTTAATATGGTTGTCAGTTTGCTTTTCAGTGCAATTCAAGGTGTTGGTTTAACCTTTAAAGCCTTCGTGGCATGAGTCCGAGCATTGTCTCACCCCAAGGGGATTTGCTGTCTCACCCGAGCTGGCAGAGGAGGCATGCTAAGAAATTCTGGTTGGCAGGCTCCAGAACAAGAGTCTTTTCTGCCATGGCCCCTGCCCTATTGAGCAATGTACCCCCCAAGATGAGATCTGTTTCCTCCCTTTTGGCCTTCAGAAAGAGCCTGAAAACTTCGTTCTGCAAGTTAGCTAAGGGCTCCATTGGGGGTTTGTCATCATGGAGGTAGCTTTTGGATTAATCATTCCGACTTGCTCCCATGCACTTTTTACTCCCATTGTCCTTTCATCTTGCTATTTTAATTATTTTTATTTTTTAATTAAATTTATTGTTAATATTTTGCTTTATTTTTATTTATATAATTGGAAGCCACTTAAGAGTTGCTTCTGAAATTGGCAGCATATAAATGTGA
>JANHZU010005547.1:14621-35701 GCA_032468055.1 Acrochordus granulatus | reverse complement strand
TTTTTTGATTAAAATCTTTGCTCGTCCTGCGAGTTTCTCGCCCTGTGAGTTACTCGTCTTGTGAGGCACCACTGTATTTTTCTTCTTGGGCAGAATTTTTTATACTGTTTTTCTACTTCCAGCACCAAATGCCTTTTTGGTTTAGAAATTTCTTAAGTCTCTAAGGCAACATAGCTGGATGGAACAGGGGAAGATACAGGATAGCCTGGGCATTTGATTAACACAGAATCATAGAAACACATTGATATTAAATAACTAAAAGTGTTTTTTTTTTAAATGGTTACCTTACATCTGCAAAGTATCTTCAGTCCTAAAAATACTTCTATATCCTGAAGGTATCTCCAGGTTGAAGCTCTGAGTCTTCTTCAGATCTGTCTCCTATTTATACCTCCCAAACCCCTCTCCTGTACCTTCCTCTTGAAATATAACCTGAGAGGAACTTTATGGAAGGGAAAAAGCTACTTGCAGTGTACTTTAGAAGCAAGTTGCACAGGAGGTGGCAAAGAAAGTAAATATTTTATTTAGTTCTAGTTTCATAAATCAAAGCCCTAGTGCAAGATATAAGGTGTTGTACCAATTAAAGAGTTTGTTTCAAATTGTGTAGTTGGGTTAGAGAATATGCACTTTTCATTTAGAATGTCACATGTTTAATCCCAAACCCAACTCTCCACAATATGATGCTATCTAGACAGTTTTCTATGCTGGCTGGAGCATACAGTATCAGAGTAGCAAAGATAGTCCTTTGATAGCTATTTAGATCTATTTAAGTTAACAGTCTTAAAACAATCTGTTCTTGCTTTCAGAGTATTGTATAAATTAAATGGGTGTGTTTGTACCAAAAGTAACCAGAAAAACAGAGGCAGCTCAATGAGGAACACATCAGCTATTATAATATTGACAAATTCATAATCCAAATTGGATTGTAGACTGCTTATCAAAGCAAAGTCTACTAGATGCAATGCCTTCCATTAAAGCAATAATTAAATGGAAAATAAGGTTCAGATATTATCTTTATTTCCATCATAAATTACATTTCTGATTTAGGTATCTATAAAAATTAGAAAGATTTCAATCCCTATGCTCTGCATATTAAGTTATGTTGGAATTTTCATTGGGGATTATGTATGACAGCAACATTGTGGGTTTTTTTATGTTGCAAATCCAATTGGTGGTTTTATAAAATTATCAGCTATTAGTACTATATATTAACAAACTGCATGTTGCCACTTAAATCTAACACTATTTTTGAGAAAAAGTGCATTAAATATCCAATTGGGATATTTTAAGCTATTAAACTTTCTACTGTATTAATTCCTATTGCAGTACCATTTTATCCTATTATTAGATCTGTTTATTTAGCATGTTTCAAAATTGCCAACATCACAGTAACACTTCAACGAGCTCAAATAAGATTAGAGATATATTTTAAAGCACTAAAATATTAACAGTTGCTTTTTCTTTGGGAACAAATGGATTTTTTATTTTGGTCATAACTCCTGTATATGATTATTTTGTCTTATTTAAAACACAGTAATTGCCTATTACTAAATTATTAAACGGGGCATGGGGGCTGAGCAGTTAAGATGCTGGGCTTATCAACTGAAAGGTTGGCAACCTGGCAGTTCAAGACCAAAGTGCTGCTGAATAATGGGGTGAGCTCCTGTTACTTGTTCCAGTTCCTGCCAAGCCAGCAGTTTTAAAGCATGTAAAAATGCACGTAGATAAACAGGTACCACCTAAATTGGTGGGAAGGTAACAGCATTCTGTGTGTCTCGATGTATAAACAGTCTGGCCACAAGACCATGGAGGCATCCTTGGACAACACTGGTTCTTCAGCTATGAAACAGAGATGAGCACTGCCCCCTAGAGTTGGACACAATTGAAAAGGAAAACCTTTACTTTTATATTTAATTACCTATAAATATATTAATAAAGTTGGTTCAATATGCAATAAGGCTATATAGATAATAAAATATCTGGTAGTCCTCAAACAAAATGTTACATTATGGAGTGCTTCTATTCAGTGTTTCAGCCAGCCATGCCCTATCCCTGACATTTCATTTTATGGCTATTCTGTAAGAAGCCTTCTTACAGAAAGGTATGGGTATTTTTTCTTTTTGTAAATGCTGAAGAGAATTTACCCAATATGAGAGAAGGGACATTACTTATACATAATGCATTTTTAACTATGTAAGGCACTGTTAAGTATGAGATTATATATGGAAGCAAGGCCCTAGAAGAAAATGTTGATTGAAGAAGAAATAGTTGGATTGTTGCATTATGCTAATTCCTGATGTACTTAAATATGATTTGCTAAATAAAACATAAATGAATGGATTAACACACTATACTAAGTCATACTGCAATGGCTATATTCCCATACATATACAGTACATATATCAGCAAAAACAAAACACACTACATTATGGTTGAGTGCAATGTTAGCAATCTGTCAGCATATCTTCTGTCCTACATTTTTGGAGAAATCTCTGAGCTTGCTTGCTTGCTTTCAAATGCTTCATTATTTGAGTAGGTTAACACTAGTCAGTGCTAGTGAGTATTGTACTGTGTTGTACTGTGCTAGTACATCATAGTGTTGTCCTGTGTTCAAGCTTTGTCCATCATAGCATGTTATATTATGCTAGTGCTACATCATAGAGTACATTAACTAGCACTGATGATGTTACCTAATCAGATAATGAAGCAACTGCAAGCAAGCGACCAAGCTCCAAGAGCATCAAGGAGTCCATAGACAGATAGGTGTATGTATATAGATATTCAGAGGTTGCATGAACATCTCAGCTGACTCAATTTAGTTCAGCTGAGTCAAGACTTTAATTTAGCTATTATGACAAAATCTGATAAACAGCAGCATAGTAATCATAAATCAAGACCTAAATTTTTAATGAAGTCAGAGATCACACCATTCTTTTTCCTAATCTGGTGTCTTCTGGTTATTCCAGACTATAATCCCCAATATCCACAGCCAGTATACTCTACATCTGCCTTTTTTAAAATGCAGTAGAAAGCATGGTGGGGGAAGCTATCCTTGTCATGATCGGCATATGCACAGTGAAAGAAGAAAATTAAATGTACTAATCTTCCAATCTTTCTATGGCAAAATCATTTCACTTACATAACAGTTTTAAAATAAAAATAAAATTCCTTTGGCATCAATTGACTTTTTTTAATCCCCTCGTATAGCAGGAAGGCAAATTTGGTAAGCATGTAGCATAAATAGGTTTTAGAATTCCATCTTAAATATTCACTTGCCGCAATCTTAAACTAGCACAAGCAAAAAGAGAAAAGCAGCTCTATGACCTGTATTTAACAAGCCATGCAATATAGACTCAGGTATAAGACATTAGTGGAGAAAACAGAAGGAAGAATCACTGATGAATGTGAGCTATCTCCTGAAAGCAATTCAAACTGAATTTAAAATAAATCAGAGCACTTTCTCATTTTTGGCAATGGTACTTTCTTCCTTTCTCCAGCATACCTTGTTGGTTTTCTAGCAGCATTTATTACAAAATCTTTTTTGCCAACTATCACCTATTCTAGAGCCATAATTGGAGTTTCAGCTGTGGGTCTTTTCACAAATATGCCTTTAACTATTTATTATTCAAAACCATTGTCACACATAGAAAGATACAAGTACATATCTATATTTTCTTCCAAAAAGGGAAAAGTGCTGGATGGGGATGAAGCAAAGGAAAGAAATAACTAGAAGGAAACAGAATGAAACCTGGTTCAGTTATTATAAAAACAACTACAATTCAGTGGCAGCACAGATGAGCCTGGATCATTAATCAGGTTAACTATCCTCATAGCACTATCAACATCCATTTGCATCTACTATTGATGAGATCCTTAAGCTACCAAAAGGAAGTAACTGAATCACTGAACAAGTTTTCTTTCAGTGAATCCCAGAAAACTGACTCATCCATTCTTGTCAATTCAGATATTATTATTTCAGGGGGAAAGTTCTTTTTTCTACTGAGAAATACTAAAAGGTATTACCCAAACCTGAAAGACATAGCAGCTAACAGAATTCACTGCTGTAGGGGCATTTTGAGCTCAAGGGTAATATCTAAGCATTATATTTAACATCATTTTATCTATAGTGATTTCACTGAGTTATGAACATGCACATACTGTTGCTTAAAAGATCCTTAAGTATTACAAAATCAGGACATTATATGAGGTCCATAAAAGGACCTACCCTGCTAATTTGTGCCTGAAGGCCATATATTTAGAAAAATGGATGACTCATCTTTATTATGGGAAGGAAAATGCACATTTATATTGTATCTTTCCAAGAATGTTTAGGTTATAGACCATCTCATCTTACCATTTCAATTCTTAATTTTGCCCTATTTTGCAGAAGGAAGGTAATTAAGATATTATAATTGTGCAGCATTTCTTCCTGGGAATTCCATGCCAATAATAGGAAGTCATCAAGTACACTATTGAACCTGGCTGCCTATAGATCAGTTGCACTCCATTAGACATATGAGTAAGAAAGAAACAGTATAGAATGAAGTAACAAGAATATGCTTAGTCAAGGTATCAGAGGTGTTCCATTAGTACACCTTCTCTCAAAATAGAAACTCCTTGAACAAACATGGATAATCAAGAACTTTGAAATGCATCAAATGTTGTTTTAACAATAAATGAGTATAAGGTCATCACTCACATTTATGCAGAGTTGTGCATTTCAGAAAGGTTACTTTAACAAAGTGACTGGATTTAACACTGAGATTTCTATTAGAAACCATGAAAATCTTACTGTCTCTGAGAATATAGTGTAATGGTGAATGCAGACCCACTCAAGTAAAAATAAATTTAGGTGTTATTGTAGTTCCATCCTGTAATTATCTGGCATTAGAGTATCAGGAGTGATGATCCAAGGTAATCTTCCATCAATAATGTGATCCAGAAAGCATTCGCATGTAATCATAAGGTAAGGGTTACCCTCCCAGTCATGACCAACTCAAAGGTGCAGTGCTCATCTCCCTTTCCAAGCTGAAGAGCCAGCGTTCATCTGAGGAAACTTCCATGGTCATGTGGCCGGCATGACTAGACACCAAAGGCGCACGGACACTGTTACTTTTCCTGCCGAGTAGGCGGTATCTATTTATGTACTTGCATTTTGCGTGCTTTCAAACTGTTAGGTTGCCAGGAACTGAGGCGGAACAACAGGAGCTCACCCTGCTGCATGGCAACACCAGGTCTTGAACTTGGGCCGCCGACCTTTCAGCTGGCAAGCCGAGTGTCTAAACCGCTTGCACCACCACGCCTATAATGATTTTATAGCTGTTCTTTTTTTAAAATAGAAAACTTAGATTTGGTAAGGATATGTTTCTCTTTAATTTTTGTCTAGAAACATTCTACACATCTCATCATAGCAGGTACAAGTACAAGATGATCTACAGCCAAAGATCATAATTTCAGTCCTGAAAATGCTTCTAGAATTGAACTGGAAATAATAAGGCTGCATCTTGGTATTCACCATAGCACATTAGAACTTTTTCAAGGAAAGCATCATTCTAGATGTAGCAATAGTATTAACTTTATATGATGCATAGATAAATCTAAGCACAGTTCACAAACAATTAAGATCACAGCTCAGTGTAAGCAAATGCATGTCAGTGTGTGCATATATGTATGGGTGTATTTGTATGTTATTGTTTTGGATTATATTTTATACTTCATTATATTAAGTGTTTTACTGACTGACTCTTGGTGAAGAATGCTGTCCTCATTTGTCATCATGTGCTGAATAAAGTGGAAATGTATAAATATGAAAAATAAATAACTTTGCAAGATTCTTCTAATTTTATCAGTGAGATATTTTAGAGAAAGTTTCTCATTGCTAAGAACTCTCAGTAATGATGCTGACAAATGACAATCCTAGAAAAGAAATAGGAAGAGGAAAAAAAGGATGGTGAAAATGAAAAGCTGCAAGCTTGGTCTTGTCCATTTTCAATTTAAGGCAGCAGGAATATGTCCAACTGGAAATCCCAGTAAAACATTTGGAAAAGGAAAAAGAAATCAGAGAACCCAAAGAAAAAGTATACAAAATGAACATAACCACTTATACCACTAGGAATATTCAAGGATACAGGGAAAGACTGAAAGCAAAGAGCCATTTATCCATCTTATCTGTTGCGTTTTGCATTTGTATTACCCTTTAGTTCACACAAGCACTAAGCCCTATGCATTTACACAGAACAGAAATATCTGTGGTAAAATCATTGCCTGTATTGCATCCAAATTTTTACAACTGAATTAAGAGGCAATGGAGACAATATCAAAGTAAGAATACAGCATCCTCCTGTTTATTAAAAAAATCCTACTTCTGTACTTATGCTAAACATATGAAGACACAATGTAGCTGTTTCCTAATTGTATTTTTAAAGGTTTTAAAAAATGTGTGACAAAAACAGCAGTATTAATTGGATTATGTATGACAGTGCCTATCATGTTTTCATTTTAAAAAAGGCCAATTTTACTCTTATCTTTGATATCAGTTTAGCTGCATGTTATTCCAGCAGAGCATAAAGCTAAAATTGACACTAAAATGTTTTAAGATTATTGCATGCAAGTTTATGATAGAGTCTCCCAGATATACTGAAAAATAGCTCTTTACCTTTTTGACTTCATATTTAATTGCTAGTTTGACACGACTCAGTGAAGCTCTGTGCCTCTGAATTTCAACTGGCTCTGCTTCCAAATCTCCATTTAGAATGGCTTCCACCTCTTCAGAATCCCGACAGAGATCAAGGACACCAACAACAAAGTCCTTGCATTGCATAGACAATTTACGGTAATCATTCTAGAAGACAGAAATGCAACAGCTTTTGAGCTCTTGAGACACATAAAAGCATTGTTCTAATAATTTAATATTTATCTTTATATCTTGAATATATTTTCACAACAGTTAGATTACATGTTTATAAATAATACTTTGCCTGCCATTTTGTAATGTTATTTAAATGATACTTTACAATGCACAGAAATGCACACATACACAAGACACAATTAAGAAAACATCTAAAGATAGAATAAATTATTTTGTTAAAGGAAGAATTTTAATTGCAAAAGAATGCTGTTCTTATACATGTGAGAGATTTTGGTACATACAGTAATGGAAGATTTTTGGAAAGATAACCATGGCTCATGCAAATATTTTTAGTTTAGGAGTTTAGAATTCTAGACCAATTATTAAAGAAAGCAAGATAGGGACCACAGGCTCAATATGACCATTATAATGCATTTATATTAAAAGGAGAATCACTATTCTTGATGACCAGTTGAAAATTCTTAATAGCAGCTTACTGCATATTGCAGGAGTATGCTTTCATAACTTTACATATATATGCATTTAATTTATATCCTGCTGCAAACAAATGACTCTCAGTAGTTACCATGACAAAAAAAAAAGTTTAATACATCCACAGTAAGAATAAAATCAGAATAACATTTAAACAGTATAATACAAATTCAAGAGTAAAACAAAACAGACAAGTTCCAATCAAATTAAAATGCCCTCCAGACAGTTCTGTTTTCAGCACTCAGCCTGATTTACACAAGGCTGCTACCAATAGAGTTTCCTGACTTCAGCTTCCTTTACCTGCTGAACATAGGGTACTAGAAGCAGTTTTTCCCTAGATGATCCAATAAGGATCCAAAACCAACTCTACCTAGAGCAAGCAGATATGTATTCAGACACCAAGCCATAAAGGGCTTAAAAGTTAATTGGTCAGGGGTGCAATATGCTCCAAATTGTAAGTGCCAATCAACACATGGTCTTCTGTATTTTGGATTAACTGCAGTTTCCGAATGGTATTTGGAAATGTCCTGCAGTAATCTACTGGTGAGTAATAAGGGCATGAGTTATTGTAGCAAGGTCCCCTTAGCTTGGCAAGGCTGCAACTGGTATGCCAACTGAAACTGGGCAAAGCCTCTAGCCACAGACTATGCCTGCTGCAGTAGCAGGAGCCACAAGTCTATCATATACAGTAAATATGAAAAAGTAGACAAAAGAGGATCAAATCAGTGGAACTCTGTACAATAGGGACCATCGAGCTAATATCTCCCCTTACTATCGCTCACTGAATCTGTTTGCTGAGGAAGGAATAAAATAAATGCAAAAACTGATCTTCCAGTTTTCAAACTCAAAGTATTCCAACATACAGTCAATGGTTAGCAAAAGATATTCAGGATGTAAGAGGCACAGAGACACATTTCACTCATCTAGGTTCTGATGGAGATCATCAATGAGAATGACTACTTCTGTCTCTATCCCACATCTTGTCCTAAGTTATCCAGATAATCCAAATAATGTATGAATGGGATGTCACTACAAACAGATCTAGCATTGATCTTTAATACCTGGATGCCATAAAATCACAAATATTATCTCACCTGCCCTAAGTTACAGTGCAAATCATTTTTGTTCAGGCTTCGTTGGTCTCAGTAACAAGTTTTTCTTTCTGTTATTTAAAAATACTCTCTTGTTCAGTCATTCAATTGTTTTTGACTCTTCATAACCTGGTAATAATTATTTTACAAGGACTTTGTCAGCTGTTGTTTCTTTGCGTTGTTGTAAGTTTATGCTTGCATTGTCACTGATATTATCCAGCTACCTTGTTTTCTGTGGGCCTGTTTTTCAGTGGCTTTGATTTTTCAGTATTTCAGCGCCTTCTCCATTACATTATGTACCCAAAATATTTAAGCTTTAGCGTAATTATTAACATTTCCATACAGCAAACTGGTAGTACTTCGTGGGGTACTACATAATATAGTCTTCTTGCAGTCCAAGATATTCTCAACAATTTTTTCCTACGCCACTGTCATTCTGCCTTTCTGATAGTCCATCTTTCACAGCCCTGTGTTATGAATGAGAAAACCATGGCTTTGACAATGTGCATCTTTGTGCAGTGTTTCTGCACTTAACAACCCTGGCTATCTTTGGTAAAGCAACATTCAATTGGGTTGAAAGTTCATTTGAGACAATTTAAGAATTATGTTTTACAACATGCCCCAACTGCCTCACTCTTTTTTCTTCACCCCAGGAAACCATATAGTACACTATAAAACTTATTTTTTATTTTTTTGCTTATTGTTATTTACCACTCTGGATAAACCTAGCACTTAAACATTCGTAGTCTTCTTCCTTTCTGTAGAAAGTTGAAAGAAACCAATACTCTTATCCCCCCAAGATAATGTTAAAATGTGAGCAGACTATATCCAAATCAAAAGTGTGCAATACAGCTTTGTGCTCAACAATTGGTTCACTTCGTATACTTTTATCTGGCTTTAGTTATATTCCCCAATTTATTAGCTCATACATTTGACAAGAGGAGAAATTTGGCAGTGAAATCAGCTTGCAAACTGATCTCAAACTAAAGTGCTATGGTCAGCTCCATATAGCCATATTTTTGGAAGTTATAAAACTCTTAAGTAATTAATTGCAGGAACTGAATCTTTAAGGAAAACTATGTCATCTGTGAAATTGCCTCTTTTAGGTCTGGCCTATTTTTTTTTATTTTTTCCCCTATTTCTTCCCTATCTGCAGTATTCTATAGTGTCCTGCCTGATGAAAAGCTTGGTAAAATTCAAAAGTACACTTCTTTTCTCATTTTGGGTAATCTTATAGATATTACCCAAATACTGTATAAATTTTAAACCTTTTTATGATCTATAGCCACTCTGGCTTACTACATGGGAGTAAAGGGAAGAGGAGAGATAATTTTTGACATTTCCACAGATGTTGCATGAAATCACTGAAATAAAATGGATAAATGAAGTAAATGAAAGCTTCTGAAGCAGCACTGGGTAGGGAACATCTACTTAATGGCTACTTGGAATATACAGCTGGTCCAGAATGCAGCAGTGCACATACTTATAGTCATGTCTCAGTATGCCAGTGTAACACACTTCATGCTTAAGATCTTGAATTACTTGCTGCCAGGCAGCTTTATAAAATGAAAAAATAATACTGTGCTTGTTTTTTAACAACAAGAACATGGTTTATTTCCAAGAAAACAAATTATTCTTCTTTAACATTTCTCTCTATAATTTCCTTAAAAATATTAAAAATATTTAAAAAACAAAGGCCTCGATATGTACAGTATGTATTTAACTGAATATAGGCTGTAGCTTTTCCTTTAATCTGAAATCATGAAATTGCCTATAACGTGTTTTAGATGAAATAATTTCCTTTTAGAGGTGTCTTAAAATCAGTTTTAACCTTTTAAAATACTTTAGTGCATTTCTTAGTATTTTTAGTCTCTCCCTAAATCCAATCTTTTAAATGATGGAAAAATACTGCAGTTCTATGCATTGTTTCTGAAGAGTCAATACTACCAAAATAAGTTGGACTTGTTTCCAAGAAAATGCTGGTTATTTGAAAAAATAAAATGTAGTTAGCTCTTTCATTTCAATCACAAATTCAGAATCTTTTGGACATCTCTGAATCCTGCAGCATTTCATTCCTGAACTTGCCCTAAACACTGCTTTTAAATTAAGTTTAAAAGATTATCTGCAAAATCCAGACCCAATTCAAATCAGGAATTAATTTCATTATGTTTGCTACCTGGACAATAATCCTCCTATTTATTGCTGTGATTCTTTTGGTGGATGGAGAGAGAAACAAGTAACAGACAGCATTCACTTTTGTACTTAAATCTTTCATACTGTTTTTATTTCAGCTAACAATCTTGAGACTTTAATACCCCATTTCCGTGTATGTTTTAACTGTGATTTATTACTATATTACAATGGCTGGATTTTTACAATAAGCTAAATCATAATCAATTTATAGGTATATAAGCCATTATAGTTGGTTTATATATTGCATTAAGTCATACAATAATACAATTGTTCTGTTGTGGCATAATATGTTGTGTAAACCCATCCACTGAATGAGGAAAAAATTTTCACAGTGTTGAAACAAAAAGAAATGTCTAGCCCTAACACTGAGGCTATGAGGATGCACCCTTCAATCCAGCCCACAACTGAGTGCCAAACACATTAAAATGAAACAAAGACACAGATAAGGAATAGTGTTTCTCGCACATACTGAATAGCTGAGGCTCTCCAGCACACATGGCAAAGTTGTACCAATAGTCCACAGCAGTAAACAAGAGTGTAGGAGATATGAAGCAGTTAAAATGGCAATTAAGTATTATCTTACAGCTCTGTTTACTTACATACATGTCATTATACTCAAAGTGGTACAAAGGTCTCTTTTCACCATGCCTGCTAAATCAGAGCCATGTGATTTAAACTGCCCAGGAATGATTGTGCCACAATAAAGATGTCAGAATATCTAACATATTACTATAGATTCGAGCTATAGATTCAAGTTATAGGTATATAAGCCATTATAGTTGGTTTATATATTGCATTAAGTCATATAATAATACAACTGTATTCAATACATACCTTGCTATGTACCACAGTAAAAGCCTAGTACCAATTCTCAATCAAGCAATTACATACAGCAAGGATCTTTGTAAAGTGGCTAATACATTTTAAAATTACTTTGCTAATAATATACTAAAAAAGCTCACCTACAAGCCTATAGAAGTTTAGAGTTGAATGGTTCAATTGCTATGAACAGTGACAATTTATTTCTAACTGTTTTGTTGTTATCATGTTCTTGTAGTAGTGGATCTAGAAACTGAGACCAACTACTTCTTTTTCACTTGGAAAATTGCTTGAAAGCAGTTTTGAAAGTGCGTGCTGCTGAGTTGGATCTGCTCTAACTAAAATGTATAAAAGGTCAACAAAAGGCCAATGCATTAGACTTAAGACATTTTATGCACGTAGGAAAGCTATATTCACCTTAGCAAAAGAACATAGGAAGAAATTTAATGCTCTACCACTGAGATGCCGGTTTTTAATTTTTTCCAGCAAAAGGCTTCAACTCAGCCAAGGTTTTTTTTATAGCTTTTATATAGGAATCTCACATAAGGGGCTCTTTTGAAAACAAATCTCTAAGTTGGTTAGCATCTGTAATATATAAAACTGATGTTGCTTTAAAGTCATTGTAGTTTAAAAAGCAACAACACTGTTCTTAAGATCACCAGTGAGAAAGGAATGGTAAAAATCAATTAAAATGTACCATTAATTAGTACAGGAATATGAAGCAAATTAAATTCTCCTGAGCCCTAATTGATACTTCTTTTTGTAGCAGTTGCTCTTTTCTATAGTTGTCATAAATTTAGGACCTAATAATCACAAGAAAAATCTAATGAACAGCGACTATTATACTTGTTTTTTGTAGAGTAAGAATAACTTGCAGGTTGCAAAAACAACTTGCATTCCATAATTTTGTAAGGAATTCTTAGAAAAAAAATGATTGGAGGCTTCAGTCCAGTTTAGAAACCTGGCCATTTGCCCAAGGAAAAAAAAGACCATAGAGTAGAATTTAGGGATCAGTCTAACTTTTGGTAAATAGGGAGCTGTTTGACTCAGCAAGTCCAGCATAGTCATCATTTTATAAGAATTTCTCAAAATTCTAAATATGCTCATTGACTCAAAAGAGAGTAAGAGCCTTAGATGAAGAGCAGAAAAATAATGTAAAGCCAGAATATTCTAAAGCAAGAGAAAAAAAACAAACTTACCTTGAATTCTTTTTCAATATTAGCCAATTTGGCAAGTTCATTGCTTAGTTCTAGGGCAGTGAGGACTGGATCTTCACTAGACAAAGACAGATAGGCTGGGCTGGCCAACCCTTTGTATGCATTGATCCTTGATCGAGAATGACTAAAAGAATCAATCTTCTGTTTCTCAGTACAATCATTGCACTTACAGAAATAATCATGGGGCCTTTCTATCCTTGCCCCTTTCATTAGCAGCATGTGTACCACTTCATACTTCTGACAATGAGCAGCTAAAATGATTGGTGTGATGTCTGGGGAGAAGCGGGTGCCATCTTCATCATAAGAATAAAAGTCATCATCTTGGAGTTCCTGCTCACAGGGGCTCAGAGTTAGCCTCTTGCTAGCTGCAAATCCAGGATGATTCAAGATTGCTTCCACAATCCTTATATATCCTTTGCTGATTGCAAGCAACAATGCATCTCCAATCCGTGCCAGATTCTCTTTCTTTAACAAAAGTTCTGTCACTTCCAGATGTTCATTCCCTACAGCAAGCTGCAAGGCATTTTGGCCCATATAGTCAACACAGTTTACATTTAATGTTTTTGACTCTTCCAACATTTTGCGTACCACGGGAATGTTCCCATATTCTGCTGCATCCAGAAAACGCTCTTCCTCGGCTGTGAGGCTTGTGCCCCTGTTGTTAAACATAAAAGCTGGACCTCTGATGGCTTGTCGTCTTCCCTTTTCTCTCATCATAGTCATTCGTCTCAAAGAAGGACTTTCATCAATGAACCTACTGAGCAAAAACAGTCTGTAAGAATTTTTCATGGCAGCATCTCTACAGAATCTAAACCCAAACCAGCTCCTTTTCCCAATTACTGTTCAATATTTTATTTTGACACCTGGTTATTTCGAAATAATATTTCATTCACAAGACTGAAATGGCAAGGTAGTAAAATTACTACTGTTTCAACAAAAGATCCATCAGAAACGATTGTCTAAAAGATCTATTTAGAAAGACAAGAATATAGTATATATAGGACATTTGCATATTTCTCATTAACATATTATATGTTCTCAAATGCTGTTTGGTAATGTGCTTAAAAAGATATTTCAGGAAAATCAGTAGTCTTATTTCCACCATGATCATCCTAATTATTTTATATGACAAATATAGCTTTTTATTCACAACATAGTTTTATAACCCTGTCAATTATTTTTAATATTTAGATTCCATAGTATTTTATTAGCTGTGTTCATAGAATAAATTATTTCATTTATTCCTATTGATTTCAGAAAAGTCTAGATTTTTTTAATTTATACTTCGTAATATATTATGTTAATTGCATAAAATGCTGACTAACATAATCATAATAGATTTAAAAAAGGGAAAAGCTAAACCTAATTTACAATAACAGTATTCACTATACCTTTCCATTTTTTTTTATCTTCAAAATTCTCCTTATTTCTACCATCTCCTCATAATACTTTATAATGGCTTTTTAAAAAAAAGACTCATCAAGTCCATCCCACCCTGACTTTCTCAGTTTTCTTCTTCCTCACAACCCATTCGCTTTTCTTTTATGTATTAATAAAATGTTTAATAGAATTATAAATTGATTCTCATTAATTCTCCCTATATTTCTTTCATACTAGTCAGTAATTCTGTTTTAAAACTACATTCTAGAAGAGGAAAACTGAAAGTAAAGTTCTGTACAAATGATGATCATATAATAGCTAAAATGTATACATTGTTATTACGATTTGAAACAGGATGGCTGCAAATTTTGGTTACAAATACGGATATATGGAAGAAAATGTGGGAAATTGGTGTTAAAAGTTATATTATGTAATAATTTAAGAGAAAATAAAAGGATATCATTGGTATATAACACAGTCGATCTATCAAAAATGTACAAAGAAACATCAAGTCAGCGTGAAAAGGAAGAGGGGACTTTTTATCATGCATGGTGGACTTGTGAAAAAACAAATTTTGAGTGAAATTCATACAGTGACGCAAAAGATACTATAGTTGAATATTACGATAAAACTGTAATTATTTATATTGGTTTAAACTGAACTGAAAAAGAAATATGGAAAACTAATATTGTAGATTGTAGCAAAATTGCAAAAAAAAAACCCTAGCACACCAAATTTTACTGGATGCACTTCAGCAAAAATTAGAACATCCTGAAGACAAGATTTCCAAACACAAACAGACAGATGTCATTAATAGTATTCAGTGTAATGAACCTTGTTCAGAATTTTACATTGGAGAAATGAAGCAAAATTATCTACACGATTCCATCAACACAGTTTTTCAGAGATAAAAACTTACAGAGAACATTCCATCCAAGATTGCAGATTTCAAATTCTTGATAGAGAAACCAACTGGCTTTTGAGAGGAAAGCATATGCATTAAGATGTTAAATCCTTCAACTAACAAGGGGGAGGGACAAGATTTCAATCCCCCTCCCCATTTACAAACCCATTTTGGCACATATGCAAAACTGACCTTTGGCTGGAAGTGAGGTAATTAAAGTGAAACCTTAAGACCTCTCTCTCTCAATTGCCAATGTCCTGTCTTTTCAACGTTACATGAGAACCAGGGCTTTTAGGTTTCATAGTTTCCTGCCCCCCTTTTGAGAAATGTGTTCATATATTACATATCATTTTTCTTTGGTATGAGACTGATTCCTGGATTGGAGTTGAAACATTTCTCTGTAACATCTAAAAATAAAAAGTCCAGTTGTCTTTTTAAAATTTGGTGTGCACGTTTGTTTTTTTGCTCTAAGACATGACCTGAATTAATGACAACATATAAAGACATTTAATATTGTAGGTGGTGACTGCAGCAAGATTATTGTATATTATAGATGGAAAAATAATGAAATACTTACAGTAAAAGATTGGATTATAAAATTGACAGCTTTTACTGCATCGAAAAATTCTTACAAATTTGTTTAACGCTACATTCATTCAATACCATTAATTATTGTTCTCTCGTTTTTCTACATACATTTCTTAAGTACCATATTCCCAGAGTTTTATGTTCTGATTGTTCCTCAGAACATATCA
The DNA here is from genome assembly GCA_032468055.1 of Acrochordus granulatus. Classification (NCBI taxonomy): domain Eukaryota; kingdom Metazoa; phylum Chordata; class Lepidosauria; order Squamata; family Acrochordidae; genus Acrochordus; species Acrochordus granulatus. Next base: position 20,006 of record JANHZU010005547.1, on the reverse strand, counting down.
CATACTATCCACTACCTTCTACAAGAATTTGCATATTTTTAATTTTTTCTGTTTCTTTATTACGGGAAACAATGTTAATTACAGAAAATGATGTTGGAGAAGTCAAATTTTGATATGAGTCAGTCGGTTTATTCATTTTTTTATCATTTATCACACTATCAGATAAGTTTTCACCTTTATGAAATTTACCAGCAAGACAAAAAAGATAAATGTGCATCAGTTTTCCATCTGGTTTCTTCTCAAAGATAACCTGATAATTTTCAGTATAGGCAGCTGATTCCCCAAAGGTATTTATTGATATTAAATATGTGCTTTGGTGATGTAAAGAATGTAATTCTGGAAATGAGTTAAAGGTCTCATCATATTAAGATAATTAATCATTTATAAGAAGCCTTCAACATTGAGCCTAGTTTGGCTAAAAAGCAGAGTTGGAGCTTTTAAATGAATTAACAATATAACATAATGCTGGCAATGAAAATCTTAGCAAGACTTGAGTCAGCTTCAGGATTTCTTATAGTGGACAGTACAAGGTGGAACTCTTTATTGGGAACTTTCTATACTATACCAATCATTTAGAACTCAATGTTGCCATGATTGCCCTTTTATGGATATCACCATAATCACAAGGATTTTAATCACTATTTAATTGGTACTGCTTTTAGTATTATTTTTGCCATATTAGCTTCATCAGCATGTAGTACACACTTCTAAGCCAGGAGCTGCAATCTAAGCAGCTTTCCAAACCACAGCCATCAATTTCTCATGCCTTTAGAATATAAGGTTAAATTAATTTGGAATAGTTCCCAAATTCTTGTTATATTTTTCAGATATGTGTTACAATTCAGATCATCATAATTATGGGCATTGTTATGTATCTGAAAATCTGGAATTGGCAGAAAAAGCCTTCCAATTTGCCACAAATTCCAATTGCTGAGCATACCTGTGGAACTACTGCATTATCAACATTACTAGAAAAAAGACACTTGCTAGTGTTACCTGCCTTCTCCAACCCTTGACTGAAGTTTCTCTACATTTGTCTGATAACTTGTAAAACAAAAATCCTTCCAAGAGGACAAGAGATGTTGAGAGAAGACTAATGGTAAAAAATTAAAATGAAAAATTCTGAATGTAATTGCTCCATTATGATACAGCAACAAATACACATTCAAAAGCCTTTTACAACTGAAGGAGTCTGAAAAATAGCAGTTATAAACAACTCATAACAAACACCAAAATAGGGAAATTTCCATGAACAAATTTAAATTTCTGTGAAAGAGGCAAGAAAAAATTTATACGTGCTGTTTAATTCAAAGATTTAGACAAGAACACTGCCCAGAGCCATGCTCTTATGAGATAGGCGCCATATAAATACGGTAAATAACTAAAAATATAAAAAGAAATCTCTTCTAAGAAAAGCCTATTCTCCTATGAGTTGCTGAAGTATGGCAGAATTTCCTGATTCCATAATTTCCATAATTCCAGAAATAATGACATCTCAAATGAAAAACCTGCTTTTCATCACTGGAGAATATGCTGAGGAGGAAGGATGCAATTATCATGAAAAGATTTTTAAGTTGTGCAAACTGTCAATAGGGAGGCACATTTCTGCTTTGTATGCAAAGAGATGAATAGAATGCCTCTAAAATGCAATTCAGGAAGAAAGCACTTGCTTTGTAAGAAGCAGAGCTGCCGATTCTTTGGAGGAACCATTCACACAGTAATGCAAAATAGTAAAGATAATTTACATTACTATATATTTGACTCTTAATTTATTCTTCAGGACACACAAAAGGGTTTGTGATACATAATTTTATAAGGTACCCATCAGATTATGAAACAAACATCTAATGCATGTTCACCAGAATTCAGACTGCAGAAAATTCATTCCAATAAACAGCCTACAAGAAACTGGAATACAAAATACAAGCTTGAAAGTAGCATTTGGATTAAAGACTAGATTATATCTCAGAGAGAGGAGCAAGAGAAGGAAGACAGACAGTGTCTTCCTTCTTTTGTACTGTTGCCAAGAAAACTACACGGACATGTCACTAGGAGTTGAGATATACATGAAGGAAACTTAACTTTTAGTCCTCCTTCATGTTGGAGAATCAAATTATTTTATAACTTATTTTATTGAAATTACTAGTATACATGCACAAACTATAAATATCTTTCCTAATTACTTTAAAATTATAATAATGGATGGTACTGCAGTACATACCATGGTTCAGAATATTTAAAGCAATTTACCTGCCAACCACCCTAAGTTTAAAACAACTGCTTTTCTCTTAGAATACTATAGATGTAAGAGTTATATAAGAGTATCTCACAAGTGACTGAGATTTTAATCTGCGACTTCCAACTGACAATTGTACTACACTTTCCCAGATCATTGCAATGCCTAATTCTTAAATGGCTGTGCATATGTCTTTTTTAACATTGTCATGGAAGAAATGGTTATAATATAGTACCTCTTCGCTTCAGAAAGTGTTACAGAAAAGGTGAACATCAGAGCAAGGATGCAAGATCTCAGAAGAGCAAATGTCCTAATTGATCTGATTTATTTAGTTTATCCTCATAGCTGAGGATAGCACCTTAGAGGCTAGAATTCAGCACACAACTTTTCTGTCTTAGAAGGAACTGCAATCACTTTGGCAAATGACAGAGAGTCTATTAGCTTGTACTGTGGCCCATAAAGATGAAACCTTTCTAGAGACAAATTATATAGAATCTGCTTAACCCTAAAGTAATCCATTTGCTCCAGAAGTGTTGAAAATATAAATAGCAACAGAAACCTGGTTTTTATTGCTACACAAGGTTCTTTTATTAAAACATTAAATAGCATAAGTATAAAACACTGCCTTGTGCAAGACTGAAGCTTCGGAATTCCCAGCTAATCATCAGCTATGCTGGCTAGGAGCTTCAAAACATTCATCAAAGGTACATGATCTTGAGCCACTTTTATACTAAATGTGTTTAATTTAAAATACTAAAATTAAAAATACAGTTCCTTCCTAAACAGTTTTATTTTTTTATACTTGTAATGTGGAAATTACAATGTCACTTAAACATTATTGATAGGTAGTTGTTTCATCCATAATTATGGTGATTAACAAACTTTAAAATATCAATAGTATACCATGAATTAATGTAGTTTGTTATATTAGAGAAGGTTCAAAATATATTAAAGATATACAATAATAATGATTTTACTATTTGTAGTTTGTATTCTTAAGCAAAATTCACGAAAGGATTTTGGAATAAAGTTAAAAATAAGACTGTATATCAAAACAGTAAAATAACTATTTTTGAAGAATCATATATCAAAATCGCAACAAAGTTTAAAAATATATCATATTATTGACATATATCAAAATGTGAAAGAAAGCTATGAAGCCATAAAAAAGAACTAATCTTATAGTCTGAGGTAACATTATAGTTGCTATTCTATTTCACTACAACTCCATGGAAATAATTATTATATATTATTTCAGAATAAGGGCAAAAAATAAAATTCTAGGATACGGGAATATGAATCTTAATCATAATCCTCCCTCCCACCTTTAAGCTGCCTGAGTGAATAAATCATTGTAGGGAAGAAATGTGGACGAACAAGGATTGGAATTAGAATGTAGGATATAAGTTGGTATTTCCAATTTACTTCTGTAAAATAATAAATGACAAAATTCAAATGCCAAATAAAGTTTTCCATTTATTGTGGCATGCAGATGTCCATTTATTGTGGCATGCAGATGTCCATGAAATGCATCCCGTAACCTCAATTTCCCTCTTCAGCTATTCCTTTTCTTTAAAATGGTAGTTATGCGCTACAGCAGCAAAGCTGAGCCCACAAGCAAACGGTGAGCAATATCAAGAACCTTTCCCAAAAGTTTTCTGGGCTTCACTTTTCCTCCCATCTCAGTGGAGTCGCTTAGTAATTACTGTTACTACCATTATCTTCAGGGAAGTACTGTGTATCACTTGGTATTCTCCTACTGACCGTGCTGTACAAGAAAAAAGATTCTCAAAGGCTGTGAGCCTTCCAGGCAGCAAAGAAAATGACAAAAAGGAAATACATTCTCACACCATTTCCTGGACCCATTGTATTGAGGCATATGTAGGGAGTGAGGAAGATTGTCCTTGATGGAAATATGAAAAAGTGTTTTCTAGGCAAAAGGGACTGAAATGTTTTTTAAATTCAGAACAGTAAGATATTATATGGAAGTGGCTCGGGCAGACAAATATCTCAGGAAGAGGAGGAGGAGGAACAACACAACCAGATTTGCAAGATTCTCTTAATATCCAGTCTCAATAAAAGTAGTTTTAACCTTCTCGTTAAGATAATTTCTTGGTTTGCTGTACCTCGTGGAACTGACACATGTGACTAAAGAAATCAGATCCTTCTTCCCCTCCTCCTTTGTGGGCCAACAGGCTAACCTCACAAATAACAAAATCGGGTTAAATTAAAAATAATAAAATATAAATAACATGTCTTTTTAGTTTTAAGGACTCACATGTAAAACATTCAACAGTAAGGGAGATAAAAATATAGAGCTGATCAAAATAAAGGCCACATCTAAAACAAGCCTCCAATAGAAAAATATCCAAGATATTGTATGGCTCTAAACAAATCTTATGATGTTACTGATTTCTTCTAATACAGAAGCCATGTTGCTTGATGCATTAGCAGAAGCAATAAATCAGACTTAAAAACAACAATCAAATTTAAAATAATGTCTAATTGTTCTGAATGTATTTCTATATAAATGGAAAATGTCCCGTTTTTCTTCTCAAATTTCATTCCCATTTGTGCCTATGGGTTCAAAAGGACAAACTGTTTTTTTCTTTGGAGAAAGGGAACAGTTGGATAATCTGTGTACCTGATTCAGAGTATGCAACTATCTCTCATGCAGACATAGATTCAATATCCAATGTAGAAGAATGTGGACTGAAACCAGGCACATCAGACTTGTCAGTGAATGTGGGATGAGTAGAATACATGAAAAGAGATGCACATATCACAGATCTAAAAATGCCAACTCATAACACATTTGTACATTAGAATTTTCAATAAACAGTGGAAGTTACATTGAGCGGAAGGCAAGAACGGCCCTATCATTAGAGGAATGATGCAGCTATGCTCTTTAGTGGATGCTGAAGATCAGTCACTGAATATTCTTATACAGTACTGTACTTTGAAAAATGGAACTACGTATCACATAATTTAAACATAGTTTGCCAATTTTTCCCAGCTCAGATGGAAGATGCTGAAATAATTACCTGCTAATACCATTGTTTTTGAAAATGGAATAGAGGAGAAAGTGTCTTCTTATTTTTCTCAGGTACAATAGCTAAATGTAGCAGAACATCCTTTTCCTTGCCTAA